>VOMN01033929.1:0-57910 GCA_014899125.1 Orchestia grillus | reverse complement strand
CTTGTGGTAATAAATTGTTTCAATTGTTTCAATTGTTTCAATTGTGCTCTTGCACACTTCAGACGTTTAGGCTGGGGTGAGGACATGCAGCCAACAAACACTCCATTGATTCCAACACATTTGACGCACAGTCCATCATGAGGTGCTCCATGCCTTATTAAATTAACGCTTGAGTGATCTTAGGGATGTGAAGTCTAAGTTTTCTCCGAAGGGAATAATCCTTAGCTGCTCGAAAACCCGTTTACTCAGCCGGAATTATAATATATTGGACCCTTCCTTCCCAGGTGTAGGAGGAACGCGTTGCTGGTGCGTCACTGGACCTTTTTTAATTCACTTGATACATAGTTTTGAACGAGTCTGCAAATCGCGCCTATATCCTGTAATACTAATCTTTAAAGTTCATGGTAGTCTACCTATATACCTTTTGAAGTTCAGTTCCCTTATACGATAGCATTTTTTCAGTCTGTCGGAACAATATTTTTACGTAGAATCATTAAGAAAATAATATTCGATGAATGAGAATAGCACAGTATTTAGTGAATGACTGGAAATGTTTTCATTAGTAATGGTTCCAGTACCACCATCATTTCATAAATGTAAGCATACGCATCTTCTTCTCTACGAATACATATATACTCGTACGTACATTGTATGTTTGCCCATCCTGTGGTGGAGATAAGAAGAGTTCAGTGGGTCGGGGAACATCTCCTGGAGGCAGGTTCTTTCTGTGCGGTCCGAGAGGCGAAGTCGGCTTCTATTATTATTCATGCGATAATGGCGCCTCACAATGGAAGTACTGGGACATGTCGGAGTCTTGTTCTATTCAAAACGCTGCGCGAGAAATGGTGTGTAACCGTCGCTGTTTTACTCCTTTTGGCCAGTGGGACAGGCCGCACCTGTGCCGATGCTTGGCTGTGTTCCTGTACTAAGTTTTCCTGTCCTATAGGGCAGTTGTTCAACGTGTGATTTGGAGCAACTTTGGAAGTCATGGTCTGGTTCCTCCACAGCCCCCGGAGTGGTTTATCGTTAGACCTGTGAGAAGGTACCTGCGAGGCCTATAGCTTTATTTCTACCTCATTCTTAGAAGTGCAAAACATTACCGACATTTCGAAACCGTGATTAGAAGAGAGGGAGAGAGAGTGATGAAGAAATGTAGGGTAAACTGTATGTGACATTTATCTGTGGAGCTCAGATGAATCACATTTCGTAAGAGAAGTTAAGCGCAAGAAGAAGCAGCTGCCTATTTTCAAAATCAGACACAGAAGTGGACATCTCCGTTTAACTGCAAAATGAAGCAAAGAAATGATCAAACTTAGTTTTCATCGTCATGAATTGACTGAGTTGGAGCGATCTCGTGCTCACAGAGCCAGGCTAGCGCTAAACCTTTTGTTTTTGTAGTTTTTGTGGTGAATGCCATTACAACCTTAAATAGGTTATACATGGTGTAAAAGTGTGTCTCAGACTAAGGTCAATTCAATGTAACAATTTGAGCTGCAATGTTTCCACTCTATTTTATAACGACATTCAAACGCATTGGTAAAAATAACCAAGTTTTATTTGTATGTGAACAAAATGTCAACCGATTAATCTCTACTACGCAAAACAATACAAATTTTCTTCTTTTCAGTTTTACCTCAGTGACGAGACCCAAAACCAATTCCGTGGTCTGATCTGTTAATCCCGGCAGCTCTAAAGTAATTTTGAACGATTGCTGCAGAAGTAGAAAAATGGGGTAAAGCCGCCGAATAAACTCCAGCTACCCGCTGCACTCAATAATGCCGTTCCGTATAAATCAGAAAGCTATTAAATCCCGACGGGAGATTTATCGGCTCGTGAGGCAAGATAGATGTTCCACAGTAATTGTCTCGATGAGAAGAGCTGCAATGACAAATATCTCTTCAATATGAAATGCATAAGCCAGTAATACGCAGTCACAGGGTTCGTTGTGTGCAGCCTCATGAATAATCGCTCGAGGCTCGGTTTACTGTAAACTAAATGATGCGTCTGCCCACATGTGAGAGCAGAGCTACGAAGGACCATATTGCATGATGCTGCGTTTAAGCAAACGTTGCCATAAACAAAGTGACAGCTTCGGACAGGTTAGGAATAAGTGTTGTTCAGAATGATGAAATTTTTATCCTCATTTTAAGAGTAGAAAATCTCATATATTAGTCAGATGAATTAAACTATCAATGTATATTTTGCAGCGAAACTGTGTTATGTTTCTATCAGTTTGACACAAATTTTCAATTTCAAATTCCTTAGATTTCTCCTCATAACATGAACATTGCTCTCAATGCACTGTTCAACGGTGTAACTTATTTTCTATCGTAATTCGTTGAAGAATGGGGATTTGTAGTTTGCTAAAAGCTCTTTTTAGAGCAACGTATAGGAATGCCCAGGGAGCGTGGCTGATATAACCATAAATGCGAATCTTAGATGATCGTAAACTTCAGGCCTTTCTTACCATATAATGTTGAGAAGCTTTTGATCATGTTAAGGTAAAATTTAGACATAAGTGAGAAAATATTAAGTAACCAAGATCCAATTAATTATTTTTCTGGAAATTCTGTTCCAAGAGTACAAGAAGTTCCAATTGTACAACTGAGAAATGTTGTTAGTTGAAGTTAAAATTAAGAAATTAAGTTTACAGAATTAATCAGGATATACAGTGTTGATGGACAGCTTATGTGCTTCGAATGAAGGAAGCTGTTAAGAATTGTTCAATGCCACCTTGTAGAATTATTTTTTAAAGGCTTGTAAACCAGAGGAATAAATAGTTATTTAGGAAATTTCTTCAAATAGTTTTTCAGAGGAGTCGTGTTAAGATGTAGTACACTCAGGAAAATTTTCAATTCCCTTTAAAATTGCTATAAGCCTACCTCTAACCCTCCTCTAATTACAAGTCAACATTTAAGCTTGATCTTCCGTTTGCCACTTCCGAGACAATAGAAGGGAAAATATTTTTCAAACACGACAGAGGAAGGCTAGAGCGAGAAGGACTAGTCGGAAGAAAGAGGCCGAGGCTTTGGAAAGAGGAGGCGAGCGAAGTAATCGAGTGTGCTATTACCTCTGCCAACTATTGAGGCTGCGAAATGAACGCAGTGTGTCTCTTTCGGTGAGCTATGCAGTGCGATCCTCCCAACGTTCCAAACTTGATCGTAACAATCAATGCAACCTTTGATCTCGCTGCCGGTGGCCATTTCCAACTCCAGGGGATGGGACGATATTTGAGTTTCTGAAACAGTATTGCCGAACAAAACAATCAGGTATCCTGGTCACTTCAAAGAAGATGACGGAAATGACAACAGTGCAATTTCTAAGATAACTCATGAGAATCTCAAGAGAAGCCTCGAAACATAAATTCACCTTTAGTTTAAACAAGACGATTCATCATCATTTTAATTTAGTCAGTCATGTTAGTCATTTTGAAATTTGTATTGATATTACTGGCATTCTTGAGGATTTAAAATTTCTCTCAGTGAAGCACAATTCAAGTGGGAGTGCCGGAAGCGGCAGCACAGCAGCACAGGTGGCTGGAGCACCTTTAAAAGACTGCCATTTGTTAGCTAAATCCTCTAATTATGAAGAGCAGCAGCAAGCGGACTGCGACCGCGCACCCCGCAAACACATGGCAAGCTTGCCTGCGACAAGCACTTTTAATGTGAATTATAGTCTTTCCGAGGTTGCCGGCGTTCCATTTCTTGCCTGCAAGTATCATTAGTAACTTTGCTTATCGGTGGAAAATCAACTATCAAAAACAAGTTGCAAGCCGGCGCGGGGAAATCAAGGTAAATGCCTGCAAAAGTATCTCGAGATTTATGAGTTACAAACTTATTTCCTAGTTTATTCAGAATTATCGGTATGCGCCGTGCACAGTGAGCTATACAGCTGGATGGTACTGTTTCACAATAGTTTCTCATCACATGCGTTCCCCAAAACTACTGCAGAAAAAATACAGAATTTGAGAGCTTAGAAGGAATTTGGTTGTTTCAAGCGATTATTGGAAAAAATGTGTACAGTGAGTAGTTTTGCTAAATTTTATTTTTTAAATGTCCTATATGTAATGACCTCGTTAAAAGAATTCTGTGAATTAATAAAATAATAAAAGCCTATCAGTAAGATTTCTCTCGTTTGCATGATTAATAGATTAAGCATTTATTGCAATCAGCCCTTTTTCGCTAGTTATAGTTCGACGATCAGTTTTACAAACTTCGGAGGCTGGAATCTAGGACGATAGTTTTATTCTTGCTTCAGGTACAGAATTTTATCTACAAGCTTGATATCATTGGGACACATTTTCAGCCAAGGTGGACTAAGAAAAGTATGAAACATCATGAATGATTCGCCACTTCCACACTCGTAGATTCCTATGAGCTACTGCGGAGTCTTGCAGCATAACGAGTGCAGTACGGAGCACAGTGATGGAGGTTTTTGCTCTTGGTCGAGCTCTGAATAAATTATGGTCCAGTCGATGTTTTGGTGAGAATCAATCACTATTGAGCATGATTATGTCACAGCAAGACGACGCCATGTTTGCTGTAGTAGCTGAAAGTCAATAAGTAGTCCAATATCGACTACTAAATATGCAAAGTCCTCCCAGTCTTTCAGCGAAAATTCTAATGATGAATAATCGTGTTTACGTATCAAGAGTACCTGTGCGATGGACATCTCTTGTAAAAAAGGGTAAATTGTTCCTAGTTACACACGCGTATATTTTTCTGAAGTCGAAGGGCTGTATATTACCATAAAACTTTGAGCATTTTTCGCATTCAACGTTCACCACGAATAAAGTGCTGAAATTGCAATCCCAAATCGAATATGTTGAACTGGTATTAAGACGAGTACCAAGGAGAACCTTCTAATCGCGAGTTTTGTCCGCTTCAGGACACACTTTCAAACTTCAGAAACTTATACAAGTTTCTTGTGATTACTTTTAGATCATCGTGTGAACTTGCATTCTGCGCAAAATTGTATTCCTTACTTCACGGAAAATTGCGTCATTACGGTGAGGCGTCTTCACTCACTCGTTTCGAAGCAGCGATTTCTTGAATAATAATTATTTCTGCAGCTTAAATGATTTTCTGATTTTTTTACAGTACAATTATCAATGTCGTACTTTGGAATTCGATTATAACCGTTAAGAATTGAGATGCACGAGTATACCCGTGACTTAAATTATGTGCACTGTATTTTGCAAGTATTTTTCTCATAAGACATCAAAAGGTACGAGAATTCCGAAATCGATTCCAGTTGCTTTTCATGGCTAATTCGATCTCTTTCATGGATGAGTAACAATCGAATCCTCGAATGCTTAGAATAATTTATACATAGTAACATTTTAATGCCAGTAAATCAACTTTATACAAAGTACAGAAAGTTTTGTCGCTTCCAGAAATTTCAGTCGGACTTTGATGTCAAAGTTTGATGTAGATAATAAAACTTTTAGAATACGTTAGTCTGATTTATTTCCTAGTATAATGACCATCAAACAATTCATGTGAAAGTATTACGTGATGTATGAAAGTATCATATAAACGCCACAACTACTTTAATAACCTATTCAAACCACTTTATTTGATATGCAGCAGCACTGTCATAATTTTTAATTTTTCCTGAATGATATTTCAGTTGTTGCTTACCGGACTTCAATTGATTTATCATCGCTTCGCCCAGAAGTATTAAAGAAGCTCCCATCGCTTACAAATACAGCAAACGACTCGGTGGTACAATAAGTATCTGACAATACAGCTACAAAAGCAATAACCCTACTACCTGCAAGACCTGCTAACAGCATGAACAACTCTGTATTTAACGTCTCGATTAACATGTTCCAGGTGTAAACCTGTATCTGAATCATAGAAATTTCGTTCAACAAACACAACTTTTCACATTCGTGATTGTATTCTGCAAAGATTAGTTAATACACTCACAAAGAAGGAGTGATGAAGAGGCAATACAGCGGCACCTCCGGTAACTCACTGGGGAATTATGGTTTCAAGGATGCTTACAGCTCGGAACATCTATTACGCAATACGCTTTTCATTTGCGAGCAAACAGGAACCGAAGAAGTGTGCAGGTTTTTTAGCTGTTTTACAGCCAAGTACAACTCACGAAGTTACACGAAACCTGTGTTCTTGGCAATCTAGTTCGATGAATTGAAGCATGCTCTTGATGATGACTCATGTAAAGGCAAAAGAAAAATTTACCGCATATAAACAGAGAACCTTACCTGTGTGAGGTACTTTTGATTTCAACCGTTGGTTCTCCTACCATGCCAGTGTTCCTTTCCTCAGTGGGAAGAATCATAAACAACGTTATTAATTAGTAGAAAATCTACCTCTAAAAAAATCTAGAGTTGGGAGCATTTTATGCAGAAGACAACCACGCTAGTAAGTGCGATGGTTAATTCAGCTGATTTTTCTCGAAAACGATCAGCAGCGTTGAGTTTTTTCAAATTATAATTTTTTCCACTCTTCCACATCTTATTCAAAAGCATATCTATTTCAAGTAATCTTTTTTGCCTTCTTATCGTTTAATAGAAACAATATTTTTAGCTCCTTACTTTTACCAGATTTATTCTGCGTTCAGATGTGTGTATTTCATTAATATTGAATTATTAGGTGACAGCACATTGCTAGTGACCTTTCCAATGAATTAAAAACGAATGAAAATAAAATAATAAGAAAAAACTACGATAATACGTAGATATGTTATAATCATGGCAACACCAATTATAAGAATAACGCAGCTGCTGCAGATGATGAAGATAACCAAAAAATAAAAATTGCAATGTTTCTGCAATTTATTACAATCTTATAGGTAAAAGTCTCACATGAAAACCAAAAATAATATTTCTTTATGCAGTTATAGCTCACACCAAGGGGACTACTGCCATTTCGCGGATGGAAAATAATTTATAGTGTCTACATGCACTCCGTTTTTCACGGGAACAGCTAAATATGCACGGGGAATTGAATCTATACACGCTGGATGGAGTCGCTCACGCATATAGCGTATAGAGCTTCTGTATTTCGATCACCAGGACAACATTAAGATGTTAACAATGATGGAATTGGGAAATTGAAATTGTTGAATTTAAATTGGGCCAAATTTGGAAAGTTAACTATGAGAAGATCATTTTTGGGCAATTCCGAATAAGATTTTTGGTTATATAAAATCACCGCAATATTGGGGAAAAAACAAAAAAATACTATCCTTTTTTATCTAATCTGCTCATTTAGGGTTTCAACGAAAGTCAGGATAGCGTACTGCTTACAACGAACTTTACATAGGATTGGATAAGGTTTATTGAAATGTTTCATCCATGGTGAGCACAACGTGTCAAGAACCTTTTTTTGCAATTTCAGTGTCGAATTTAAATTTGTCGTTTTTTTACGAAGCTCAGAACGGTGAACGAAGTCTTTTTCATAAAAAATTCGTCTTTTATGAAGGGATGCATTTCAATCCTAAGACTCACGGGCGATGTTCCGGAAACGCCCCTTGTTTGTTTAGCCAGTGTAACTTTGAGACTATTCCTAATATGTTTCAGTTTTTTTTAATGAGATCTATTGTGTAGGAGTTATGTCAAGTCTAGCAGTTACAGGCTCTTCAATAAATTTTCGTTTTTTAAAGTTTGCAGCGCACATATCTTTCTCGTTGATAATCGGTTCTAAAGTGCTTGGATTGAATACGCTATCTTAATCCACTGTAGTAACTATACAGTTGCTTAGTATTCCAAAATATTTTATTATCATCTTGAAGTGACTTAAGCTTTCATCAAGATATAAAGAGTTTAAGATCTTTAAGTGAACTTAGCGTGGTTGAAAACGTTATTCGCTGCTACCATTATGTTGCAGATTTTTTTTCTAAAATGCAAGTTCATTTTAAATAGATATGAGCTTTTGATTAATTGAAGATAATACGTTGATGACAGGGCACCAATAATTTTGTTACCGTTGCGATGAAAAATTTATCGCCGATACCATTGTTGTATAACACAGTAATTCAATCCGAAAAACGATACTAGACAGCTTTTAACTCCGAGAATTCGATGAGATCTCGAAGTAACAATTCATTCCCGCCGTATTTTATTGAAACAAAGGATGATATTGGAGGCTTTCGGCCGGCTCACGTACAGAGAGAATTGCCGTGGCCATGGTACGTCTCGACGACGCCCGAGGGAGGCATTACGGCAGCGACCCTGGCTGGAGAGGCCTCTGATGAAACCTGCAGCAGTAGTGGTACTGTTGCGGCACCGCAATACTCTACATTAATGTGTATGGAAGGAAAATTAAATTCTATCAACATCGACAACAGCGTAACAATTTGTGGAGCTCATCTGTCTATTTGAAACTTATTGAAACTGTGCGAACAAAACTTGAAATTTTATTCAAAGCTGGTGGACTTATTGAGATTTTCAAAATGCCATGCTATGTATAGCGCAAACGATCTTGAAGAGACAAGTACAGGTTTAGTTATAAACTGATATCGTAGGCAAAAATTATGGCTGCCAGTAAGTAAACTTGAATAAATTCTTGAGTACAGGGGGACGTGAAAATGATTTAAGTTATTTTCTGTTTGGGACTTGCAAATTACGTGACGCTTCTATACTTTTCGATCAATCATGTTAGGTTTCCGAATCGGGAATAGTGAGTTCGGTGAAAGGGAAGATTTTTCCCGACATTTGTTCAAGTCCCAACAATGTACTTGAATTTTTATCTGGAACCTTTCTAAGTATAATAAAAGAAGTCGCATCAAGTTGGGATATGCTAATACTTTGAACATGATTTCCAGACAAGGGCGCTCCTCAGACACGGCTGTCAAACTATTTTTTGCAGTGGAACCCCCGGCTGATCTCGACTCACTTCAAATGAGAATGAAGTGGAGAGCACTTCACTTCGTCTTCTAAGCGGTGCGTTACGTAGAACTTTCTAAGACTGCGTTCTGTATGAATGTACTACACTGCTAAGGTTAAGTTTTAGCTATAGCCCAGCCCTGTACAAAACGGAGCGTTCCAAGCGAAGAGGTTTGAGAAAGGAATATAATTACAAGCAGAATGGTTTCCAAGCTTCCAGTTCTCTCGTGACCGAGGTCCTATTTTCACCACGGACAAACACAGCACCTACCTGGTCTCACTATACACCACTCATAAATAAATCCGTCAGTTAACCTTAGAAACCGAACTCTACACAAGCGAAAGTCAAGCTTACAATCGCCATACTTTGCTGTCATCTGCTAATCACAAGGACGATTGCACCTCACGCAAGTGTGCGGCACATCATAAGAATTTTATCTCGTCTGATGACAAAGCTGGACGACACTCCAACTTCTAAGATGATCTTTGTAGATGATGGAAATAATGTCCTGAAATGGAAGCCTTTCTCCAAAAATGGGCGTCATGTAGTATCGTGTGATGAATACGATACAGCATTGATTTTAATCTTGTGGAGGCCCAGACGCTAATTGGTCAATATAATTGCACATTGGAACCTATACTTCAATTGAGTTGTTATTAGCTATTTTTTATTATTTATTATTAGTTGCTATTAGCTTCCAATTGATCGAGTCGAGGCTCATTGCTTAACATTGCATTCCGCATTACTGGTGTAGATACCCTTACCTGTCGAAATCAATTGTTCGAAAGTGGTCCAGAATCATACATGTGAGGAATATAACTTCAGTGTCATCGAATTAGTCTCGGAAATCTTGATAAATTTTGGGAAGAAAAGAAATAACATCAATCGGAAATGACGAAAAAGAAATGCCTTCGGGAATTAATCATTTTCTTCATAACTTCAGATGAAAGTTGAGAAGGAAAGTTGAGACGATGACTCCGTAAGAAAGTTGAGGGGTAAAGTTGAAGGTATAACTCCATATGAAAGTTGAGGGGGAAAGTTAAGGGAATAACTCCATATGAAAGTTGAGAAGGAAAGTTGAGACGATGACTCCGTAAGAAAGTTGAGGGGGAAAGTTGAAGGTATAACTCCATATGAAAGTTGAGGGGGAAAGTTAAGGAAATAACTCCATATGAAAGTTGAGGGGTAAAGTTGAGGGGATAACTCCATATGAAAGTTGAGGGCGAAAGTTGAGGGAATAATTCAATATGAAAGTTGAGGAAATAACTCCACATGAAAGTTGAGGGGGAAAGTGCACAGGGTTTTACCCACCAATATCGATCATGAATGAACTAAGGTTCTTTATTTCCTCCATTTCTACGATTGACTGCCAAGCCTTCGAACTCAATTTCGGTCAGTGCAATAATTGAACCATCTATGAATTTTGTTTATTTTCACATGAGTCTGTTAAGAGAGATGCAAAACCAATTCAAATTCATTTCCCAATTTTGGACGTATATCAGAGAAGACAACGGCTCTGGCTTTAACACTTACAAAATGCAGGACACTCTCGCAGAAAGTTTCACTTTCTGATTCCATTTGAGCTCTTCATAAGAATCAGAACTTTTTCGTGACATCTGAAATTAGAAATTTTAAGGAAAATCTAGACTTGATTTTTTCTAGTATCTCTGCCTTGCAGAGCTCAATAACGACAAGTTTCTTTACTAAGATGGAATGAATGATTATAACAGAGATCCAATTAGACACAGCTCTCAAGGCTCGGAGCCGCACTGAAGCGTCATACTTACATGCACTAACCAAACAAGCCTCGCATAATTCCCTACGCGCTGAAATTGGCTTTGCATCACATATGTAGTACAGCGTACGTGATGTTCGTTGGTAAGCATTAACGCACTCAACTTCTTCAGCATTTCGGGTCCGAACACGAGCGTTGGGACTGCCAATCATGGCATAAGTCTATAGAAAGCCTTTCTATGGGTGTCTGGATCATCAAGAGTCCAAGCTGTTTTTTCAGTTTCAAATGTCATATTTTATTAACCATTTAGAACCATTAGGTGAGTTACCTCTTCAGTCTCGAATTTCACCAAAGTTCAAAAGTTCATAAGATTCCAAGGATTTACGAGCAGGTTAATCAAGCCGTTTCTTTCTGTTATATTTCAAACACGAATTGAGTCTCAGACAAAAACTGGTCATCAAGATAATTTCTCAACATCTCTAACACATTTCAATAATAATAAAGATATTCATAAACATGAAGCCGAGCTTCTCTGGAATGCTGTAAATAAAGCATGACGGTATAAATATCTATCCAGCGACTCGGTGGAGCGGCGGCTGACTTCCATGATGCCATAGCGAAAGCAGCTGAATGCTTCTCACACTGCTGCTGTCCGGCACCACCGCAACGAGTGCTGCTGGCTCTGCAAGTGTTTGCGAAGCTCTCGAGGCCTCGCTGACAACTCAAAGTCTCGTTGTAAAAGGCTTGGGTTTCAGCATATTCTGAGCACTTTTTAATCCACTTTGCGAGTGCTCTTCCATAATTCCAGTGCTAAATTTTCATGCATATTTTTGTGAAAGTTTACGTGTTTCTTCTAGTTCTTTAAAAGGTCCTAGCATGCTGAGTGACTAAAGCCCATTTTAAGAATGCTCTCATTGGCCTCACTGTCAAACATATATATATTTGCATAGTTCGTAAATTTTTTAAAACAAAACGAATGGGGGACTCTCACCGCAGGCTGGCTCTTCTATTGAAATCATTCAATGGACGCTCCCATTTCACCGCTCAGTTTTCTCAGCAGTTTCAACTGTTGCAATATTTTAGTCTATTTACTCAGTTCTAATTTTAGCTTTTCGTGAAAAAAATCCTCTCTCTCTTGCAGTGTTTTAGTCTATTTACTCAGTTCTAATTTTAGATTTTCGTGAAAAAAATGCTCTCTCTCTTGCAATGTTTTAGTCTATTTACTCAGTTCTAATTTTAGCTTTAAATGAAAAAATTTCTTACTACGTCATTGATAACCAGTTTTCATGTCATTTTTTAAGGTGTTATCTCGGAATGCAAATCTAAACATTTAAATTTCCTGTGTTTAAATTCCAAAGTATAAGCCTCGCAAAATAATCTACATATGAAAATAAAATTCCGGCACTAGGGTGGCCAAGATTGGAAAAACTCACGAATTTTCCTCGAGGAAATTAAATACTTCTGAAGTTTTTTACAGACAGCTCTGTAAGCTATAAAGAAACTCAATCTTTTCTACTATGTACATTTCTTTCGATGATTTTTTTGCAAGTATAAATAGAAGCTATGATCAAACACCACAACGGCGCTCCTGTGTTAACATGCCTTTGTTGGAATACAATTTGACCGAGTGAACCCTAGTTTGGAGTAGACTCAAGTCTCACAAAGTATATCAAGGAATATACTAAAGTTTCTTCCACGTTGTTAAATTTTAATATATTTTAACTGATTTTCATCACACAATTTGTTAAAGAAATAATTATTCGTGAAGAAGAAGGAAATCATTCACCTAGTTTGGACGGCTAAAAAATTAAAGCGTTTGAAGGAACTGCAGCTTTGCTTGAGGTCTTCACTGAGCGCTGAGCTACAATTGTCCTGACATAAAAGACTTCTTGTATTTTCTACTAGACATATCATGAAATACCTATCAAGTCATTTAGGCAGGAAAACGAAAGCTATTAACGCTGAATATGATCTCATTAGTTACCTAAAATAAGTGTTATCATACTTGTGAATGTCTATTGAATCATTTATTACTAGGAAAAAATTTTCCATTCATTTCGGATAACATCTTTTAGTTGAAATCCTATCACATAGCTTTTGCTAGCCTACTATCCTCGAAATTTCATTTAAGGGTTAGTTATTGTAAACGGATCAATTCTGTCATTCTGTAATTGAAATGAAGAACAAATCCTAAACAATCAAAAGGCTTAGATTACGTTAAAATTGCTATATTAGAGAGCAAAACTAACTTACTGTCTATGACTGGTCGGACAAAAATCCCAGTATAAATTTTTTTAACTCAGATGAACCAGAGGACAGCCGTAATGTAACTTAGCTGTCCCAAGTTGTCCAATTTACAAGTTTTCGTAACTTGCAGCGACGGATTTTAAAATAACCTTTTTTTTGCTTTCTATACAGTAAAGTAAAGACATTCATGGCATGTACTCGAGGAACTGATCATTCTGTAAAAGTATTCAGATGTAATTGTGTCAGGAAAACTGCCCAGGGCAGCCAATATTCTGACAGCACAAAGAGCCTTTTTGTGAATCTGGACGACGTTGCTGTCGAGAGGACAGAAAATTGCTTCATCTCGAGCAGCGCGGCCTCTGCTGCTCGCTGTGATCAGCGCAATGCGAGCGGAGACTCACAATGAACAAGCTCTCCGTACCTCGAATATTACTGCTGTGCAATCTCTACGTGCAGCCACCTCACGTGCTCAGATTTTCCTGGTCAAAATTTGGCTTAGGTAATTTGTGATTTTGTAGCACACTCATTTTCAGAAATTGTAGAGTTGATTAACAGTAGGTCATTCTGGTGAGCGTTTGTCGTTTTCGTAGAGTGGCTATGATGTCAACCGAATCTTTTTTGTTAAACATTTTACGATCTTTTTGAATCCGAATAGGAGGCGTAAATACATGATTGTAGCTATAGCATAGCTTGATTTGTTTCACTACTTCTGCGAAAAGTGAGTGCAAAAAAATAAGAGTTCACTTATTATGGCTTTATTCGAATGGAAGTGACTACGTCAATAGCAAACCCAAGAATTTCAAAACTTTGTTGTGAAATATCAATTAAAAATACTGACAGCCTGTTGACCGGCTATAGTGTAGCACATTGCAGGCCGATGCATCTCAGCATCTCTGTAAGCGCAATCTTTGCATCTTCTTACAGCCTCCGAATAATGTATCTCTTTGTCTGCTTGCGAATATTTACACGGATTTAAAATTGTGGGCTCAAAATTTAGTAAAGCGTAAGGAAGATTGCGTATCGTTAGTAATATTAGGTCCAACCGACAAACAACTCTGACGTATTTTACGGTTCTATTTTTACACTTTTAGTCGGGTTCGACATTTTATTTATTGATCAACTTCTTCATTGTAGATAAACACGAGTAGGAATTGAGTTGCACCAGTCTAGATTAGCACACTAATCTGAAACTACCTATTGAGTGCCGATATTGACGTCTTGTGGCTGCGCGATGGCTTCGAACAGATAGAAACAAGGCAGAAACCTGGGTCAGTATAAAATCATTGAACCAATAGGGAGAGGCTTCTACCTTTTATTTTCTTGTTTTCGCGGCTAATTTCAAGAGACCTCGATGTGAGTGTCTCAATTCAGTCTTTTTTTTAAGGGGTTTTAACTATTGTGTGTACATTTTTCAGGCTTTCTCACGCAAGATCGGTCTATGTTGGTATGCTTTTTTGTTTCCACAAGCCAGTGAAAATCGCCTGTTATAACAGTATCAATCTGCCGTGAATCAAAACTTTCTGATTGGAAAAGGCTCTGGTCAATTTAAAATCTGCAAAGGCTTGAATTTTTTTATTTCTTCATGAGTAGAGTACATCTGTAGAATAGATACGGTGGACCTAACTCACCTTTGTATTAGAAAACCATATGACTTCAGGAAACGTATTACAAATTTTTCATTTTACTCAAAAAATCTACGAAAATAATTTTCAGCTGTAAAGTTCATTCAAAATGGACACTGTGATTTGCTCAGTAATGTACATGTATAGAGGAATATCTTGTATTTTCATAAATTGAATATCCTATTTTCGCTCAGTATAGCACTGTAACATAAGTAGAGGATATATAACTCCTTGAGTTTTTGAGAGAACTGTGGAGTTTATCTTCTTAATTCATTTCCTCATTAGAGAGGTTTTTATTTCCTCATTAGCTTTTCTTCCATGTGGTCGAGTATTTGGAGATTTTCGAATGCCACCTGAGTAGGCTCAATAATTTTCTCACACGGATTAAAGTGGTAAAACATGTACAACCAACGCAGGAGAGCTAAGTCGCTCTGATTTCGTCTTTCGTTTGCCCTATGGTCCTAGTTTTTCGTCCCTAGTCTTTTTAATTAGCATGGAGAAGCAAACATATTGCTCTCTGTGCACATATGTGTTTAATCTAAAAACTCAAAGAGCATTTGCTGTTCGGAAAAAAAAACGTTTTAGCCAACTCATTTACTGGATCAGAGATCATTGAACTACTCTTCAATTTTTTCACTAATTTTTATGTCGTTCTGTAGCTAAAGCGTGGTAGTATGCACCGTGGGGAAATGACTGAAAATAACTGTGTTGTGTAATCCATCACGTTGAAATTAACAATTCAAGAAGTGCGCAGCAAATGCACTCTCAGGTAAAAATTTCAATAATTAAAACGCAATCAATATATTATTGTGCATAAAACTGCAATTTGACGACTTAGTTGCAAATTTATGATCAGAAAAATGCGTAGTTACTTCTGTTATCAAGCCTATAACCTGCAACTCACTCGCCGGAGATGCCTAGATATCTAAATATCCCTTCAGTTCAAAAATTTGTTTGGGTGTTTTACACTGATTTGGTCGCAGTTTTCACAGAATTATAAAACCTGTTCAGCTAAAGATATCATGTATTTTATACTTGAACTGTACCTAGAATGAAGAAGTTACGTTTGTCAAGACTGAAAAATGAAGCAACAGAACTCTGAACATAAAATTAAGATTTTAATTAGACTGATCTTACTTCTCCGAATATATTTACTCGTTTCATTTGTTTCTGGCCCCTCTGTGAAAATCGCACCAATGATCAATGGCCCCCCAATGTCCTCGATGATGAAAATTTTTCAATTGATCTCTGTAAACAAAATCGCTTCACAGCATCGTTGCTGCCAATATCGGAATTTAATTTACTATTCTTCAAGAACTCATGACTGAAGGTAAAGAATAAATCTTGAATTCATTGTGATATTTCATTCTTGTCCGCAATTACGCATCTTCAGAAAATTCATTACCAAAAGTTCTGATGAAAACTGTGGTGAACAAATTAGGATTAGGGTACCATATACCCCAATGAATCCTAATTAAAAAATGCATAAGATACCACCACCTCTTCTCCATTAAAGAGGTCTTAAGTTCATCAAAAATTGGAATTGCCGCACTTCGCCACCATTTTAATTAGTCTCCAAATCATTATCCCGGACTCGAAGTTTGGCCCAAGTTTGGGGGACGGCGGAGCGCATCATTCCTCATTTCGGCCTCTCTCATTACGCGCCTTCTTTGCGTGTTCCGGAGATTCCTACGGAGGGGCGCACTCCACGAGCCTTCCTCCCTCTGGAGACTCCGCCATCTTTCAATTAAAGTTACGCTAACTTTCAGCAGCAGCTTTTCTAGACTGATTTCCGTAGGGAGCATCCTTAAGCTACTCAGAATTAATTTGGACAATTAGAATTCGCGCTCCGGTTCACCGGAGTCAGGTTTGCTCTGTTTTGGAGTGGTTTCTCGCCCCAAGGTAAATTGCACCTGTGACCAAACATGATGTTTCTTCTAGTTAGGAATTTCGTCTTATTTAAATCCATACATCATATGCCATTACATTTGAGATACCATACTCACAGATGGAGCAGGTGAAATATATATTTTCGCACATTTTCTAAATATAATTATAGGGTGTCAAAACATTTCACAGTTAAACTGTTTTTCAATATCGACTTAGTATTGCTTGTACGCAGATTAATCGAACTTTTTGCGATCTATAATAATTTTGTTCAAATAATATTGGTCCATCTACTCAAGTATTAAATTTTCCAAATATTAGTCCTGATTGCGATAACAAAAACAGAAGCCAGCTTTGACAGCCTGCTTCTACACGAGGGGCCGTCACAAGACGCGCTACCGATTCCCGCCCTGCGGTCGCACTCCATAAAAGCGCATTTTGTAAACCAAAGTTAAAAGTTATAAATGGCAAAGGAATTGAGAGCTTTCTTTAGCTCACCAATGATATAACATTGAGAGCTGCCTCAAAACGTTCGATGCCACCATAAAAGTTAATTTTCATTGTTTTTATAATTAAAATTGTATTTATTACGACCTGTTGGAGCAAAATCCATTAAAGTAGTTAAAGTACAGAAGGAATGAAAATAACAATTGCCTCTGTTTCTAAACAATCATGAAGGGTTTAAATCCGAAGTCAAAATGAATTCGAAGCCGTGCAACCCAAGGTACTGAAAATTTATTTATATTTTTCTTACTCGGTTACCTGAGGTCAATCAGAGAAGATCCTGCTTCTGCAGCTTCGATGTGTACAGCTGAGTACTCTTCTTCCTCTACCCTTCGTTGAAATCGTTGTCTTTTTTAAAAGTGCTTGTAATCAATGCCAGATGCTTCAATCATGCTGCTTGTAACGTTTAATGAATAATGAATCTATTTCATTGAACAAACGGTGTCTCGATATCTTTTGTTTGTCTCGACCGTGCCGTGACGATGAAGTGGTTGCTGATTTCGGTCGTTGACCCATTGCACCTGCGATGGGATTTTGCGTACCTTGACAACGAACAGGAGCAGGACACTTGCGGCAAGCATCACAATCAGAGCATACTCCCTTTTTTGCCCCTATATGCTCCTCACATACGCCTTCACGGCCATCATTTGCTTCCACCACTTCGAAGGAGTCTCTGCAAAATCAGAAAAGGGAATTTTTTATTTTCTAAAATTATCGACAGTTGCCGTGAAATTTCAGTCGATCATGAAAAACAGCGCTACTTATTGGGCTTGGAATCTTCGTCAAATTCCTCTATTTTGCGGTTGGTTTTTCACTCCGACGGGTCTTAATAAACATTTAAACAGCATTTTTTATCGTAATGGCTCGACAGAGGAAAAGTACTTGTAGCCCATTTATAATCAACAAAGACGCACATGTGCGTCATATGCAAGGGCTAATGATAGCGATTGAATAGTTGAGCAATAATAATAATAATAGTTGAGCTGAATGTAGTAGAATGCCACATGATGCACACCCACGTGAGTCTCGTCGAAGTGAACGAACGTGTTGATCTCTCCATTACGTATTAGTTAGTCAATTGTTTGAGCATTCCGAGATGCTGCCAGGTTGATCACAGTTGCGCTACAGCTTACACGGTCACTGACGCTTGTATCAAGAACAAATAGAGATGAAGGCCCTCGTGAGGATCCAAAGTCAGAAACACTTGAAGCGAGGCAATTATGCCGCATTTCCTTATCGAAATTGGAAAAAAGAAATCTACACGAGGTGTGACCGCTAGCGTGATGAACTTGTGAAAGGCACGCACGATCGCCACAATTAAAGCTGTTTTAAATAGTTTTTACTTGTACAGGTAAGCGGAGGAGATCGCACACGTTCTCCAGAATTGAATTCTTCCGGTACTATATAGACCATACTATCTGAGCAGATAAAGCTTGTCTTTCAACGCTTTCCCTTATGATTTGAACGTTCTCTACTATTGCGAGTTTGTTTTAGAGTTGTTTTGGAAGGGTTACTGCAGTACCATGAGCTGCCTTAGGGATCAGAGCCTTAGGGATCAATAATTATGATCAGAGCCGTAAATTACACTATCAAATCTCACCCTCAAAAGGCTTGCAAGAATTCCGGTATAGCATATAAACAGTGGCTGGAAAGAAAACAGATTATGTATCTAAAAATATTTAGCCTATACTACCCACCAATCTATGTGGAAGTACCCTCGTATATCACATTTCAGGCGATTCATCTGCTAAAGAGATTAAAGAAAAATGATAGCAAATTTCGTGTTTCACGATTCCTACTGCACATGCAGTCGTAGATTTGAAGCACATGCAGTCGTTTCCGCATAAAGCACTCGATGGATTCCAGCAAAAACCACACTCAGTCGTTTATGCAGAGAACGGTTAACTATAGAGCGGACATCAAATTCTACGGAAAATGTTAGTATCGGAAGAAGCAATAAGAGCGTTTTGTGAGGAACAAATAAGATGTGCGATTATTTGCTTGAAACATACGAATTACCCAATTTTTTTAAGCGGTGTTTTCTCTTCTTCAAATCTTGTCACTACCAATCTCAAAAGATTTTTTATCGAAATTCTATTTGTATCCAAACACATGAAAATACTCGTACAACTCACGTGAGAATTGATGCTGTACACAGGCTCAACAGCAGACTGCACAATCATTCTGTGATGTGAGTGATGACGAGGCTGTGAGCCAGGTAATTTCTTAATTAGATGACACAGACAAAAGTAGCTGAATTTAGAGGAGCACTGAAACTTAACTTCCATAAATGATTTGTACGTCAACTACGCAATAAAGTTCCTCAGTCATAATTGACTGTGCGAATGTCGACTAGAAAAATCACAAATAGATGCAACTGGGCAGGGCACCTGGATAAAGTGACGAATTTGTGATTGCATGGCTCTCTTATAAGAGAAGAACATGTAGCAGTGCGACTGCGTGAGTGCAGACGCAGGAAGCGTGAACTCGCCACATGATGTGAAGTTATAATTATTTACGCACTGCTTATCCTACTGCGTCTGTCGTGGTTAATGGGTTCAGAGTTATTGAGGAAACGTTTCACAGTATTTTGAAGAATTGACGACTTTGTGTACGTACTGCCGGCCACATTTTTCTTATAACGAATCAAACGTTTCATTTTAAAAATAGGGAAAATTGAGAGAGAGAGAACGAATACTCTTCTATCGCTTTTTAAAGTTAAAATTAAACTAGCAGGATGCATTGCCATCCTCCCGAATGTTGCCCAGCGTGTTGAGAAGCTCTCGTAGGAATAACCTCCCTTGGTCAACTTCGATGGTAGTAGAAGGAAGCTCCAAAATTCTATTAAATTTCCGTCTGAGAAACAACATTCCTAGTGAGGGTGATAAGGGGAGCTTCTTCCCCTAAAATGGTCTTTCTTATAACAAGTTTCCCGATGTTTAATGGTCTTAGAAAAGTTAAAATATGGTTACCGCTCGAGATGCGGTCACTTTTAAAGCGTTGAATACGGGAGGAAAAAAATTGAAGAGCACGTACATTCGCCTGCTTTTTGTAGCCGCGAAAACTTCCAAAGTCTCCAACTTTGTCAAGTCGCAGCTATAAAATAATAATTGAATGAGCAGACAAAATACAGTGATCTTCGTATCGTCCAAACTGCAACTTGAAAAATGAACTTATAGTTTATCAGAGAGCCCATAAATACCTGATTTTTTATTCTTCTTCTTGAATTTGCAGTTAATTTAGTGGCAAATAGTGTAAAATTTGAAGTACCTCTCAATGCATTCCATTACAGTCTAGAGGAGTATAACCTAGCACCAAGCTTCAGTACAATCTCCGTCTTATCACGGAAACGTTATGCCAAATCTACCAGTCAGTTATAAACTTTTTCTTACAATAACTCGTTTTTCTTCCGTTAAACTCTCTTAATTTTCAAAGTTACTGTCACCAACTACTTTTTCTTCAATAGTATGAGAGATTCTAAACGATTGAAATAATTACAAAATCCTCACCCATCAAATGCATAATATTACTATGTGCATTTTGCAATGTTGTTAAAGCGCTGCATACTTGCCTTCTTTTGGATGACTCAGGGCTCTCAGGAAGGTGGTATTCAATCGATTTTGACTGATTCTAGAACACAAATACTTGTATTGATACAAAATAAAAAGAACCCCTGATTTTGATACGTTTATTTGTAGCAAAACTAAATCAGTTCGAACTTTCATGCATGAAGTAACATGTATTATACACTTTTCCATGACGACAGCCTATGCGCCATTGAACTTCGCAAGCCTAGCTGTGAAATTTGCAGTGAACGGTATTTTACTGTCATGAAACTCGCAGGGGCTGATTTATTCAGAAAATTGTTAATGCTCATCACATAAACAAGCTCATCTGACATTTTTGTTAGGTATTACAGTATATTAGAATGCAAATGAGTTCTGCTTAAAACCGTGTTGTAAGCATTGGGTAACTGTACTACAGGTAAACTGAGACAAAAGAACCTGTTCTTTTCTAATCGCCGCTCATGAACAAAGATTGTTGATGAAAAGTAGCACTGAATGATCAATTCTTTAACTACTATAAATTTGTAAAGAAGAATGTTGCTTATTCTGAATGAAGTCTCAAAAAATGAAATGTATATGCTATAATAAATACTAACTTCCAGTTTGAATGCCAAATAATTCGAAGAGTTTCAACATCCAATTTCGTGTACTCTACATTAGCGGCACGATGCTCAGTTCTTGTTTAGAGCCACTGTGGGCGAGTCAGTGAAAAATTGTAATTACTACATAAAGCTATGCAATATCACTTAAAAAGAAACCTCATTCTAGCGTGATTATGCAGTATGCTCTCTCACCGTAGCTATATGTATGCAATTTCAAGTTAATATGTAGACAAAAATTGAACTCCTACTTTACTACTAAAACGGACCCTGAAAGCTACCCAGTTGGACCCAATGTATACCCAGAATACATATTTTCTAAATTATAAGAATGAATCTTCAAGAGGAACAGAGAGTGAAAACCCTCAGTTCCTCCTTTAAATCTTTTACGAGAAATTTTGGCCGAATTTTCCTAAAATACGTACTCCTGTTTCTCAAAAATACGTACTCCTGTTTCTCAAAATAAGGACTCCTATAGAACACTGAACACGAAAGCTTCTTGCCCTCCCTCGCTCGCCTCGCGCCCGTCCTCGCAGAAAGTCTCGCAATCCTCTAAGTCCCATCTTGGTCGTAACTGCAGAGCGCTAAAAGTTAGCTTGGCGCGAGACAGAGCTCTATGGCCGCACTCCGGCCCTCCAATGCCTGATCTAATTTGCCGCCGATGAGACGTGTCTGATTTTCAGAAATCGAAGTCAGAAAGAAGACTTCAGACGTAGTTCCTTCACAGCTTTGCCACGACTGCCTTACTTTTTGTCCATTTAAGGAACAATCACTGAGAACGTAAAGAATTTTCAGAAGTTGTTTATCGCAGGTCTGTGAACGAAGATCTGATCTCATTGAACACTCGAAAAGTAAGAAATCCGTTATTGGTTTTCATACCTTTAAAAAAACGAAAAGGAAGGTAATGAAGATATTTTAGGTTTTAGGACATTTACTGCTTACTGTCTCTTAGGGTAAATTCAACGTTGCAAGTACAAAATAATTGTTAACGCGGAATAGATCATACGTCGACTGCGCAGCCGTGTGTAAATAAGCCTTTTTTTCAATATCTTGATGGCCAAGTCTTACCCGACGAAGAAGACGAACAAATTCAATACCCTGAACTTAATGCCAGGTTTTAATTATAAATAACATAAAATATGATACAACTAGCTATGTAATATTTCTAGAATTTACCGTGCCAATATCACTGTCGTGCAAATTATAATAATATGCACTGCCGGTACGCGCGCTGCAGAGCTGAAAATTAAAAATTAACCCTGAAAAGTACGCATTTATCTAGAAGATAAAAAATATTTTGAGGGTAATTCTCCATTATAATAAGCCAGTAAGCCCATAGGTCAAATAAATTTGAAAAAAATTCCATTTAATTAACTGAATTGTTACTTGTATCATATATGATATGTACAAGGCGAGATTTCCGGTTATTCCATCAAATTGTCAGTTTGTATCAGTTATGATACACCGTGCATTTAAGGGTTAAATAGATCAACCTTGAAGACTGTTGTATGATAGTGGAATATCATGAACGAAGAGGCATTGCAATAGATAATGAAATCATATCATTAAATTCATCTAAGTTACGAAGAACTCCATTCCAAATTATTCTTCTGTTAGCAATTGTTATCAAGGAGCAAACGTGCGTGTATGAAGAGCAGTCAGAAAGTTGATTCTCTCTTAACATTTTCATATCAGCGCGATGGCTGCTGGACACCTGGAGATGTACAAAGAATAAATACGACTAGTCTCCAACCCTCCCTGATTTTGATAAAACGATCGTCGTGAGCGGTGTCTGCTCCAAGATTTCTCTCGTAGAACATGCTATTCTGAATTGTAAGTTGGCAAATGCGAAGCAGTTCCTGGGAAAATGGATTTCTTTCTCCGAGCTTCAATGGTCAAACAAGGTGGCTTTAGCATAATTCTCACAAAGTACCGGATGCGTCAGTAATGTAGAAGCTGAGAGAGTACTAAAATATCTATTAGTGAAGGTGACGGTTTAGACTGTGTATGAAGTGAAAGCTATCAGTAATTTTTGCTCGTTAAAAACATCTGTTATTAATGATGTAAAAGCTGCCACAATGAAAGCCTAATTGATTTCTCATGAATTATTCGTTACAAACTTTATTAAGCTTGATACGAAATTATGCTGACTTCAATCAAAAGGAGACTTTTATGAGAGTCGACAATATGCAGTCCAATATTTTAGCTTGTCTACCTTTCAGTAGTAGCTCCGAGCCCGAGCGTTTGTGCCAACTTACACCACGGAAACTTAAGAATATGTGAGACATATTAACACCCTCGTGGACATTATTGTGGAAGTAATATTTTATTGCACTGACATAGAAATCTGCTTTTAACTCCCATTTCAGTCCCCTCAGGAGCTCCTTGAGCCATCCTACTTCTTTTGCGCAATAATATTTCTAAACAAATTGTTCTTATACTGCATTTTGCATTATTTAGCCATGTGAGCAGTACGAAGAGTTTGATCTGTAAAACAAAAGTCCAAAATAAGCCACCTCTTGAATCAAATTGCAATTTCATAGCAACAGCAAAGGAAAGGTGGGTAAATATTCTTTGATCATGGATCACTATTAGCTAAGTATCAGCATCGGCCAAAAACTAATCTTTAGTAAAAATTGGCACAATTAAAATTGCAATTCGAAAAAGTTTCACTATAGGATCTACAGCTAGTGAGGAAAGAGGCTGAGAGTGACTCAGGAGACAGGTTCCAGTCCAGGTGTAGAAATGGAAAATTCGGTACTGTAACTGGCCAGATCGATTTCATAATTTAAAACTAAAATTCACCACAGGAACTGTGAGCTTATTGTCAAGCAATGTGACAAAATATGAAGAATTCATGTCTTATTTATATGTCATATGTTTGGCACAAAATTAACAAATGAGTGTGTGTCATATATATGAACCTTGCACCACATTTTTCCGAGTTACGTCGCAGTATGACATGAAAGAGTATGAATGTAAGTGTGTATACCAACCCTGATGTACATAATTTAAGTCTAAGGGATTTCATAGAAAAGTTTAAGTCCTCTAATTCCGCTTGAATTTTGTCAATGAAATGGGATCATTAAATAATAAAATCTAATCTGTATAACCAGCATAAATTCATTTCTTTGTTACCGAATACTACCTAACTGACCATTATTCGTTGTTTCAAGCTGTACATGATGATATGGCGCTAGTAATGGGCACAAAGAACGAGGCAATGCAAATCTACTAATAACATTATTTTTATAAGAGCCTCAGAGAAGTAAGCGTACATCACAGCCCATGAGTCGCCCTGAACAGACGCCACAGCTGAATCAGTCACGGCCACAATGATCGAAATTTAATCTTCAATTAGCAAAGGAATCTGGCCGCAGGAAACAAATGGATGACCGGCGGTGGGAGATCAGGTGCGCTCCGCTCTGAAGTGAGCCCTCGGGGATTAGCGGTGATGCCGCGCCACCCTTTGGAGGGACGAGGAGGGCAGTGGAGGGACCGTGACCCTCCTCTATGTTCATGGCAGGAACGTGATGCTCATGCAGACACCTGGGCAGGTGACTCGGAGTGCAGCTAGAGCTATGCAGGACTGCATAAAGTGACCCTTTCATTGATTTTTGATGTCACAAAGAATGCAAATCAGTGCTTGTAATTTGAACGTGAAATTGTGCATCATGAAAGTTAATACTGTAGATGTCGACGAGTGAAAAGACGGCACTCTTCAAACTCGAAACATGAAAAACTAGTAGAAATTGATCTGAATTTTTTTTGTATTTGGTTTAATTTACACGAGAGATAAACATTGTTTGTGATCTTTGGAAGCTAAGAAATCAGAACAGTTTCAATGTGAATGCCTACATATGTGTAACACTCATTTTTCGAAAGATAATAAATGTAATCTCCGCCGATATTTGAGAAGAAAATGTAATTATGTATTCGTGTCAAAATTGCAAGTCTTCAAATATCTCTACATCGGCATTCATTGCATCCAATCTTCTTAACTTAAATTTTCATTCTATCAAAAAATATAGAAATCATTATCATTGCAGTAAAGAGGTGAATGATTTCTATCTCATATGTATCTTTAAAAGCAAGCTCACTTTGAGAGGGGCTTGGGTATTTATATCACTGAAAGTTTTCTCTAAGAAAATTTTGCAAAATGGCAATGTTAATCAATTTTTCTCTTTGATTAGAATATTAAACTACCTGGAACTACTCAGTCAATAAATCTTGAGCTGGGGTCAGACATTGATCTTAGGGATGTGTAATGCGTAAGAGTTGCCTTTCAAATGAAGCATGAGATCAGTCGAATTTTTAAACTTATCAAACAAGCGTGCCTTACTCTGACTTTCTTGATTCATTTGCCACTAGATCGAGCGAGCTTCAATTAGAAAGCAGTCACTTCCCTGAATTCACTCAGTCGTGTCGTTTACAGAAGAGATTCCCTTTCGAGGATCGCGAGTGCGTGAACGACACTGAGGCGTTCCATTTATTAGAACCACCGTCAGAAATGGAGACGGATACGGATATTCGAAGAGCCTTCCGTTAGAAGATTTCCTATTAAAGCTACAGGCCCCTTAACAATTATTTTGGATGCGTCCCTATCACTGTCACTATATATTGCTTCATGTTGATTGACGTTTTATGCTCGAAGATCCAAAAAAAGCGTACACATAATACGTTAGCAAAATTCATTGCTTACCTGGGTGTGTGTATGACCATATGTTAGTATCTAAAAATTGAGTTGAGACAGTATTTTTCCTGTCTCATAAATTTCTATTGTTAGGTGAAGTTAATTAATATTGAATGTTTACACTCATAGTTCCAGCACAGTAAAGTACTACAAGACTGATTGCATGACAAAAAAGGCATCGCAAACACACACGAAGTCCACTGGATGTACGCAAATATTGTAGACAAAAAAGTACATTTCCTCCTTGCGAAATTCAACAATACAATTCCAAATTGGCAGTTGATGTCACATCGAACGATAAGGCCTCTCGTATTTGTGAGTGAGGGTTTCAGCATTTATGGTTGGAGCGGCTGAATGCTGACGTCAACAATCAATTTAGTTAACTTCCCACAATCAGTCCATCAGCAGCTCAAGCTCAAGCCGTCTCCATTAGGCTCGAGCTGTGGTAACCTGACCACTGATGAACGTCGCCTGCACGTGCTCTGCTCTTGTAGCCAAACTTTCTCTGACAAAATCAAGGAAGAGTGTGATGAAAAAAGTTCCCAGAAAAGGTTCATTTCGAACATTTCTAAAGGAATTAGTTTCTCCAAGCTATAATACGAGGTGCTGAGAGATGATGCAACAATAATCATGTAAATCAAAATTAATGATAAGAAATTGAACATAATTGTTCATGGTGTCAATCACGACTTATTTAGCTCTCAATCCTACGCCTGGATGTGAACGACTTTACATAATTTCCAGCGGATTTTTCTGGAGTGATTCTTTCTACAGCGTTTGTTTTCAAACGAGTTCCAAGATTTAATAATCGTAACAAGAAACTATCACAAGACTTTTAGAATAGTTCAATGAACTGTTCAGTAAGCCGTATCTGAAGTGAGCACTAGATTCTCGCAGTGTCGCTTTTAATTTGATTGGGATACATTTTTGGTGTTTGGATACCACGTCTCTTCGTTGTTTAAAAGCATCCATCTTGTCTGTTGCTTATTTGGCCAAACATTGAAGAGATCTCTGTTGGGATCCGATCGAAGAAGCACCGAAAGCTGGTCGAATGGAGGTCTCTTCAATGTCAGTCGGAATGACCGCGCTAATTTGCAGGACTCTCTGAGGGCAGCTGTTAATGAACAGATGACCGTGAAGGCATGTCTGTCTGGCTCCCACTGACGCTCCCTAAACTTGTTTTCGCTCGCCTGCCTCGAACTTGATGCAATTTTCTGGTCCCGTCAATCCAGCTCGGTGATCGAACATGCTGGGCTTTTTCAAAGTGGCTTCGCTAAATGAAATGTATCACATTTTCCTAAATTGAATATTTGCAACGCCGCTCCTGACCTTATCAGGCATCGCGAGATACAATGATCCTCGATTTCATTCAGGAAAGTCGAATTATCAATCTTGATTTAACAACAAAACGACTACCAATTGCGACTCGTTACGTGAGTGAAATTTTACGTTTCACTAATATCAAAATATTCACAATATTGTGAAACTTTACTGCTACCCAAGTTTCAGACAGTCCTGTCATACAAGGTATAAACGTTGCACATGGTCTCTAATCGAGCAGTATAATGAAAACGGGTCAAGATTTTTCCCCCTAATTTTTTAATACTGAAAATATAATATAATATTCATATATTACAAGTCTAGGATGATGCTCAAGAGTTATGATTAAAAACATTATTAAAAATATTTTGACACTGCCAAAATATTAATTTATAAAAAATTAGAAGAAACATATAAAAATGAATAATTTGGTGGATATTGGGTTTCGGTAGCGGGACGAAGGCAATGCAGATTAGAGTTCCTCGTCGGGCGGAGCTCGGTTGGTCTCCGCACACAGACGGCCTAAATTCGCCTAAATTCGACTCTAATTCAAACTTTCGTACTGTAATACACAATTAACACGTTAGAAATAATTCAGTTCGTAAACACCAGCAGCAGCTTATGTTGATGATGGTGCTTGTTCTTTCAGTGGCTGGAATGGTGATGCACTACGCAATGGGAGAGCGAGATGCTCCTCAACGACTACAGACGATTAAATACATCGCTCGCTGAGCATGACCGAAGTCTGCACCTGCGATCGAGTATTTTTCACCGTGACCCGTTTTTTCTAATCGAAGTATTCGGTTCCTGTACCTGTGACTGCGAGTCCCAGACCTCAAAGTCCTGTACCAGCGGGCAGCGTTTTTGTACCAAAGCATAATGGCTTTCATAGAAATACTGATAACGATTGCACTGCAAAAAATGATTTCAACAAAGTTTGTAGGGAAATTCTAATAATAATTATGAAATATCAGTTAAAGAAAAAATACAAATGAAAACGAGACGAATTAATTGCATTTTAATTCATTTGCCTCGGTTAGTACAATTGCAATATTATATAAATAAAAAATATACTTTTTTTAGTATGACCATAATCTATCATAAAATTCAAATATAAAAGATAAACTCCACAAAGTTACAAACCAACCCAAGAGACCATCTACCGATAATCGTAAAGCATATATTTCGCGATATTTTTCAGCTTGAATAGCGAAAGTTTTACATACTGAAGAACGAAAACATAGAAAAAATTACGAGAACAATAATACTTGTGTGAATGAAAATATTTCAAATGAGATAGCTCGATAAATTGTTGTGGATAGACCAGTTAAAATCAGTATTCCAGCCTCCGCAGACTTCTGGAACACGAATGCAGCGAATAATTAATTACGCATTACTTCAAATTCCCCTTTAGGAGCAAAAAAATCGTAAAGATCAATAATTATATGTTATTTTCAATGTCGTCTAATGAGTCGAAAGAAATCGTAGTAACAATAATTACGTGTTTCTTCAAATTTGCCGTAATGAGCGAAAACAAATCGCTAGAAACAATAGTTGTCACTTGAACTGCCCCCTAATGAGCGAAAACAAGCCGTAAAAAAATCAGGAAAAATAAATATGGGCAAACACCACCATGTAGAGTGTACATGAAGATCAACTTTACTCGTTCCTTATTAAACGTATCATAAGAAGAATTTGCAGAATAAAGTACGATTACTCAGGACTATAATGACGAACACAAGAACCAGTGGTTTTGTGTGCAATAACGACTGACTTCCAAATAACGAGCTCCGGGTGTAAAGTACATATATGACTGGCAGTTCATTCCTTACCGTTCGGTTTTAAATGTTATTTCTTAGCGAAATGATTCAGAAGGAGGTATTCAATCGCTACGGTTTTTTATTCTTGTTCAGTCGAGTTGCATTTTTGTAAGTCGCTGTTCCCCTGAGACAATACGGTGAAACTCATTCTGTTCCGGTGCCAATTAGACTCTATTTCTCTTCCACAGAGCGAAAACTTTCCTCATTTTTAACCATTGACCACGAAAATTTTGTTTCAGCTTGAATAGAGAAAGATTTACTGTCGGTGTGCTCTCCTTTTTCTTGGCGTATCCCAAAGGAACCTCAAGTTTTAGGTTAGTAAGGAAGCTGCAAAGTCCTTTATTCCCCAACGAGCCATTCTGCGCAGGCGCAAAGGTGAGCAAGCTGCGGTCGGACGGGGCGAGCCCCACAACTCGTGTCTGACCACCAGCAAATTGTTCTTACATTCTTCAGCCAGACTATTTTCTCGCTCGACTACTATTCCTAATTTATATGCTTTCCTGTAGTTATCTTGAGTTGTACGTAACTAAATCTGTCTACGTAGGAAATTAGGACGTGGCTTCTCCAGGAAATGATTAATCTGAACTTAATTTTTGAAGTAATAAATTTGATTTAAAGTTTAACTTTGTCCACTTTTATGTATCTATTCAATTCGAGTCTTTAAAAAGTCAAGTCGTCAATTCTATTCGAGTCGAGTATTCTTTCGTGTTGAACTTTCCACTGAAAACAGTAATTACGATTCATATGGGTTAAATGTATACTGTGTCCAGTTGATTTTATTAGATTTTTACAATACCATACGAAATTCTCTTCAAAAAGAGTTTATACGTAGATATAAGAAGTTAGACTGCTAAAGAGAGTTAGATAGCGCTGACATACCTAAGCATGGTATCATTAAAGCATAAAAAGCTGCTTTAAAGCTATTCAACATTTACCTTTAATTCCCAAAAATACGTAGAATGCAGTACTACATACTTAGAAGGTCTCTCCATTGAACAATTCATTAAAATAAACATCTACTCCTTCCACACGACCAATACTTACGCTCGATGCGAGTAACATACTCAGATGGAAGCGGTAGCTAAGTCTACGGCTCTCTAATAACTTACTCTACGCAATTATTTTTGTAGAACTTCAGCGTTATTCTGATGAACGAAACAGGATTCACTGACGAGATATTAATATTATTATTATTAGATATTATATTGCCATCATGATAGAAGATCATGATAGTAATATATCAGGATATTATTTAAAACCGATGAAAGTTACTTCAGGAAAAAATTTAATTTTGAAATAAAGTTTATGCACGTGTTTTAAAAATAATCAGTCAATCATACGGACAAAACTGAAGTAATCACAAAGACTTTGCTACGAATACTTGGTTGATAAATATGAGATTATATTTCTAAGCAATTGCATCATATCCGAATTAGTGCTCTATGTACTTAATTCAAAGTATTCCTAGCGAATAATCCTTACAATTCAGACAGAGTTCTTTTTATCGCATCGACCCCCGGAGTGCTTGTTGAAGCTCCTTGCATCGATGACGTGATCGATATATTTCTCGAAAAAAACGAGGGTGGAAGAGCTGGATCACATGAAGGTATATTTTTGAAAAAAACATCAAAATCTTAATAGAAGTCCTGAATGTTCCAGTGTTTCATTTTTACTAAGTAATCTGAGGTAGCAAACCAATATGCAAGTGAATAATTATGAATTGGCTGTTTTTTATACTAAAAAACACGCGGATGGTGTACGCATGAACTCAAATTACAGTTTCATTAATGTAAGTATTCTACGTAAGTAGAATACTTACTAGAATACTTACTAGAAACATAACAATGTAAGTATTCTATGTACATAAGTAGAATACTTACATTGCATACTTCCATGTAAGTATGCAGTTGTTATTGTCTTACTAAATTAATAGAAATATGAATTATTTGTTCCAACTAACGATTTTCTGAACAGATTTAAAGTAACAAATGTTTCAGCATACTGAGCAAACATTTTCATTGAATTCTTTAGCGAAATAAAGATTATATTGAAATAAGAGACATTAGAGGTTCTTTAAAAGTTGATGGAATCTTTTCATGACTATAGCCTGTTGGACATTAAAGTTACTATTAAAAATTTTCATTAGAAGTTGAACAACGAGGGTATCTAATCATGGATATACGTAGAGATTCCAGTCAGGTGAAAACTGAACTTGTGATTGTAAGTCACCTTCTTGTATAATATTGTGATGGTTGAATGCATCCCTTTTTTTTACGAATATATTAACATTTTTTTCCATAGTCCTTATCGTCTGTCAACTGATTTCGCTTTTTTAAGCCTAATCAAATGCGAGTACATTTTTTTCATTCCGAACGTGTATTATCACTGTAGAAAGGAACAAATGTTCCTTTCAAGAAATTACCTGCGCACATTTCCTTTACAATTACAGTTTCAATCGAAGATCATATACTGCACGCATTCATCGCGTCGACAGCATTATTAGGAGCGTTATTAAATTTTGATGGCTCTGTCGATTATTTTCACTCGAAGATGGAGCTACAGTAAGAAATTTTGAGTACGGTATACAGTTTCCATTGCTTTTCAGTCCGAGTTTTTACACACCATGACTAAAGATTAATAGCAATTTCTTATTCATGACGTCGACAGAAAATAGTATTCCATTTTTAGCTAAACAGCAATTGTTGAAATACTATAACTACAACAGTGGTCCTAAATTTAGACCGTGAGTTTTCATCCTACTCTCCTCGCACAGCCTACTTTCATCCTACTTTTCTGTATTAAATGAATTCTCGTTATTTGGTCACGATTATGTTCGAAGGCAGCCATCAGCCTGAAAAACATCAGTGTGATCTAACGTTTTGAACTCAATTTATTTCAATACTTCCATTTACTCATGTGTATCACAACATAAGCGAGTTCCCGATTTCAGAAAGACTTGTACTATTGTCGTGGTCATCCCTGCGTTGTAGTTTCCGTAGGTTTTCTGTCATGAGGCGGAGTCTATCGATTTTTGAGACGATGCCGTTTTACAGAACACGGGTTACGAGGAAACATAACAATGACTAATACAAAATTAACTTCGAATGATGAAATTTCCTTCCAAGTTGTCATGACCGATAATTCTTATCTCTTTAACCTGTTAAAATCATTGCATCGTGTACCGTAAATTCAGATTCCTGTATCACCAAGTCCTCACTTTTTAAAGGGAAAATCAAAGTTAATGACGTATATGTAATTATAAATTGTAGACATTTTTTAAGCACTGTGAGCTCGTCCATGTATCTCTGAATAACGAAAAGCAGCACATAAGAAAAACGCTTTGAAGTCCTTCAAATAATCGATGGCGCACAAGTTTAAGCGCACGTTCAATGCGCTATATTTAGCTCAAGCGCTTTACTTTCGTTGGGCGAGTTCAGGGTAAGAATCTCTTCGGTGTCCACTCGGCTGTCATTGTTGAAGCCTTGTCAACATTAGCTTTGGTCTCTCAATGAGAAAAGCTACTTCTCGACCGGAGCGCGAGCGAATTGGTAGTAGGTTTCACAGCCTATCTTGATAAAATTATGTTTCTAATTTTGAGTTTTGAGCTGCACTCTAAAGTACACGTATCTCGAACTTGTATTTTTACAGTTACATTATACGAGTCGTGACTTAGCTGCACTGATAAGAAACAGCGAACCAAGCAAATGCAATACGATTGTTCACCTGCTGCGCCTCGGTCACTCGAGAGCGTGCGTTCGTCACATCGTTCTCTGGATGAGCCAGTGAGCATACAGAGAGCACCGAACGTGAGCATGAATTCGTTTCTCGTCCTTCAGAAATGTCTTAAGATCAAGGTGCAAAAAGTAAACTTCTGTAAATATGGCGCCCTAAAAATTACGTTGTTAAAACTTATACGTCAAACGCCGTCAATTACAAGGCTGAATGGACCCTCACTGTTTTACATAAAAGCCATGTGATGGAGGTTAATCACTTGGAAGTTTTAAAAAAGTTGGAGTAAAACTTGCATGTGCTCATTGTATAAAAAACCTCCATAGTAAAAATCTAAGTAAATTTCAGCACCTACGTATCTTAAAATCATCATTATGTTGAACAAAAGAATACTTTTCTCATGTCATTAGATGCGGTTGAGCTTACATTCCCAGTTCTGAATGTTCACATCATCCTAATTTACAATTAGGATTCATAGTTTAGATAGGATTTAATATAAAAAAGTGACGGTCGAAACGCTATTTCGTACACACTCAAGCTTTCGTTGAGCAACTGCTTTTTACCAATTTCTCACGACGTGCCCATATATACCATGGTAAGATGGTTGCTAAAAAACCTAAGCTCTTGTCGTAATAAAGAGACGCTGATTCACATGTGCTATTACCACACGAGTGTTATTTAATTTTTCTTAAAACCGTGAATGAGAAACACAATTTCGTGACCGTAACTCCGCACACTAATATTAGTTAAGAGGATTTTACCAGTCACTAGAGTTGCCATTTGTGACCACCCTGGCGCTCCTGACGTCGGTATTTCGATTCCTATTCCGAATTTAAAGGCCAGCTCTGATAGGCGAAGGATTTTGCGAACCATTAGGAATGAAAAAAATGCCACAAAATTGGCTCGAGCAGTCTTTAAGTAAAGAAAAATTTGATGTTGGCTCGTCCATAGACCTCTCATCATCATCGCCGGTTTGATCATTAGTCTTCATCATTACAGTCGAAAAGAGACTCCTGTTCTCGTATTTCTTTTCACTCTTTAGAGTAGAGCCTGGCGCTAACAACCACGCTTTTGCCTTCATTATTTCCAATGACCAAATACAGATCCCTTGAGCGGTGAAAGCAACGTACTGCGCTCAATCACTGAAGAGGCTGAGTCATTTCGACAGGTTCTCCACAGCAATGGACCTCACTGCAAAAATTAATGAAGGACGACGAATTTCAAGTGCAGATATATTAGGGAAAATCATTCTCTCCGGATCTCATGGCGCAAAGAGTTATCGTACATAATAATTGCCGGGCACAACTCGTCGCTTGGAACAGCTCCTTCGAGAAATAAGACATTTTTAAAGATGTGAACCCGCAAGCCCAGTTCTTCATATGGCAATGAAAAATAATTCATTGACGTAGAATAACTGATTCACGATTCTACTTAAAAACCTACGCTTCAATTCAAGAAATAATACGCAGTGAAGCTAATACGATTATTGCGCAAAAGATATTCGATTTCACCTGCAATCTATTGAATGGTTACTGGAAACTAAATTCTCCAACTAGAAATGGGGTTTGATCTTTCAATATAGTAATCCATTTGCCTGAACGTAACATCTCTTTGTTCAACCAGAATATCACAGAGGAGACTTTGATATTTGGCAATAGTTCAAAGAAAGCAGAATCACACAGTTAGCAACAAGAGTGGAATTTACGCACGAGCTTGACAATCGTTCATCGTTAAACAAAAACTCGAAGTAACATAGACGCTGAATTCTCAGTGCCGACCATCTGCTCTGAAAGAACGAAAACGCTGCTGTGTTCAATCCGAGTGGGCCTGTGAAGTTCTGAATACAATTATTCATCTCGAATGTTGATGAAACTACTCGTGATCCTAGATGCTTAGTTTTGATTTCGATGCAAACTGGGCAATAACATAATTACTATTTGAAGAGTATCACATTTCTATATGGCATATACGTACGAATGCCATAAAATAATGAAAGGCCTACTTATTTTCTCACCGCTAAGCCACAGTTTTTCCATTTAATATTCTTCTATGAACTAAAAACGAAAAATTTCATTACACGAAAGTGCAAAGTGAAATTAATTATTCTACTAGTACACAGCTCGGATGACATTTAAGGGAGAAATGATTTTCTCTTTTATTAGCGTGACTTTGATTTACAGTCAGTGAAGATCGATAGCAGGCAATGCTTGTCCGAAGTATGTAGGCATGGTCAACACTTAGGAGAGTTTTTTATAAGTATTGAGTTTCATTGTTGAAATCTGATTAGTAAATAGTCGAATATTTTGAAAGAAATATAAGATATATAATTAAACTTCTAAACAACTAATTGTAACGGTACTTTTAAGAACATACACAATTGCTGATAAGCATACACTGATCCAACACAATTGGATGAAGTGATACAAATTTCTTTAGGATATTGAAGCAAATAATCATACTCTAAAACTGAAATTGTATTTATTTGAGAAAAAATCCAAGATGTTTGGTTATTAGTGATATTAGAATATTGTACCCATCAAATGAGTTCCATCATATTCTGAACCTCATTAGCCACTTCTCGCAAAGTCTTGTACCACCATTCTCAGTAGGTCAGGAGTCGGCTGACCTGCTTAGTTCCTGCTGTCGAGTTTTGAGAGTAACAATTTAACGTGGCAGGATTGGTAGCATAAACTCTGCGAAATTCCATTATGATATCTTGAAGAAGTTCATATAATGATGTCATGTTCCACAACCTATGTGCCCGGAGTATCTGTGTGAGGAACCCGGCTAAATGACTTAATTAAAAAACATTTATTGCTACGAAGGAAACTTGAGTGTATACTCCTAGACGAAATGTTATTTCAAAAAACTTATCCAATAAAAATTATTTCAATTCCGTGAAATTATAGTTTTAGCTTTTTAAGAATCCTAACGAATATTATCAGTTGCTTTTGGCCCCCTTTCTATCATAATTTTTGGAAAAAGGTAACATTTTTGAATGAAATCATGTCTAAAAATGCGAATTATATTTCTACTTAGCATGTATTCAAGAGTTAGTCAATACTACTAGAAATAAGGCTTTTCAAGGACAATAGCATACATGTAAAAAGGCACTAAGAACATGTGTTCGATTTTGTGGTAGATGATAGAAACTTGCCATCATTTTGTTTGGAAGGCAAACATTTGAGCATTCTAAAGCAAACAAACTTAATTATAACGCAAATTGGTTCACTTAGCTACACGTGTCTCGTAAAACTCGCAGGGACTCGTCCATAGAGCAGAGACCCTCGAGGCAGGGACCGGTCTGTTATGGAGAGCTCCGGGGTGAGTGCTCTGGGACTCCCGCAGCTACGAACACATGCAAAATTTGGTACTGTTCTCGTGTGATGCATTTGGCAGTGGAGCAAAATGTGTTCGTTCATCTCGCGAACTCGTATTGATGCAACGAAATGGGCAAATTTATCAAACCCTTCGAAGTTAATATTTGAGTAGAACTCAGAAATGTGTTAATAAAGCGTTGAATGGATTAGGTGAAAATACTTTTTCGAGTTCACATCATGTTAAAAACGTTTTATCATTAATTTGAAGTTCAAAAAAGTTTACTTTTCTCCGATCTTTAATTAAAGTTGCACATTTGCAATAAGCTTCGAAATGTTGTTAACACGTTGTAAATAGATTTTTACTATACGCGTTAAGATGATTTTAAGCTGAAAATCTTCTCGCAATACAGTATAAAATACCTAATTCAATACATTTGACTCGGTCAATGGAGGACTTATGTGAACAAGTAACTCAGAATTTTTATGCGTGTGCAAATTAATTGTAATGTTAATTTCCCACAAAGTTTGTACGAGACGACAACCAAGCGACTCGAGCCCGTCTTTAAACTAACTTCAATACGACACCGTGATCACTTATCTTCATTTGAAAATCGAGAAACTTAGGCGCATTTCGCAATTGTTTGTCTTCTGAAAACCAGTTTTTATAAATGAAAGTTGAAGCACCTTCTTAATTCTTCGCGTGAGACAACATTAGCTAAAATAGTAGCGCAGAAAGATTGCTAAGCTCAAATTGCTGCCAGCAATCCATGTAATCTCACTGCTTACCCCACTCTTTTATCTTAGTTTCCTCTAATTAATCTTGAGAACTACACGACTCCAGAGCTCCTCCTCGCTGTCCCTGGTAGGTGCGAGCAAAGAGCTCTTGATGCGTGCCTACAGTTCGCTTTGTTCGGTGGGTTATTGTGCGAAGTAGCGAGTGTCAATCACGGTCTTTCACCAATCTCTCGAGTGTTCCAATTGGCTGGCTCAGACTGCATTCACACGCGCCTTGCTACAGAGGCTCTCCTGGCTGAGGCGCCAGCCAACTCTTTGCACGACGGCGGCGTGTGTTAGATGTACGAGGACGTTGGTGTGACTGTGAAAATGGTCAAGTGAGCAGCAAAGTTTGTTGAATTGCTTTTTGTTCCCAAGAAAGTTCATTTATGTAAAAAAATAACTTACAACCGACCAAATCTAGGCTAGAAGTCGAGTATTTTTCACCCGTGAGTGATTTTCATGGATCCAAAAATGTTACATCACTCTCCTAGTTATTTATTATTGGTCGTTTTCCTTTATCATACTTCATTTTATTTATTTTGATAGCAAATTTCACACTAACGAGCCTGAACTCCTTTGAATAAAATTAAATTCTTAGGAAGTGCTAGCGTAACTCTGTTGATTCGGGATCTGAACTGCTAGAAGGTAGTTGAATTCGAAAATGTTGGCCGAAAAATCGAATAAGGTAAAAGGTTTGACTGTAATGATGAGCAGAGCTGGGCCTCTGAAGGTCTGAGCACTGCTGCAGCCTGCGAGCAGCCTCGTCCAGGAACAATTTCGGAGCAGGAGCCGTGCGATCATTCCAGCTAATAGTGAAGTCCTTGAAAGCTTTAATGGTGAGATCAGAACACTTTCTCGTCAGAAATTGCTTCCCTGAGGAGCAAAGTGATGCTCGTGTTCCAGATGAATGGCTTCGAAATTGAATGGGAAGACCGATCGTCGTGCACTAAAAGCCAGAGCATTCACCCAGAAAATTTTGTGGCTTGTTTCACCTAAAATGACGGGAAATGGGGATAAAAAAACGGGAAAAAGTTGAAAATGTCGAATGTCATTCAAGAACGAATTTATCTTCAATTTAGAGTTTTTTTACATATGTTGATAAAACTATTTGGTCATATATACGTACTAAAAACGAAAACGGAGGTACTTTTATTGATCAAATTCATGTTTGTGAGCGAGAAATTTGTTAAATATTTCTCACAAAGCATTCCTGTCAAATTTATTTTGAAATATTAGCCCTAGAATCACGGCCATACATCTTTGCCTTCTCGTAAAAGTTAATTTGGCTACTCACCTATCATTTACGATACTCAGGCAGTCAAAGCTTAGTATGAGTCAAAGCGTACTCCAGTTGTGCGATGCATGTTTTACCGAGGCTCGGGGGTCATATATCACGGGATTTTACGCTTGTCCCGTGCGACAGACTCGCTTCAATGGGCCCGCAAACACTGTTCCACTCAATAAAAAGTGCCCAATAAAAAGAAATCTATATAAAGTCTGCTGCGTCACTGAAAGGCTCACAAAAAAACTGAAGTGGGACTTAGAGAGTTATTGTGACAGCTTCTGGCACCAATGTCCCCTATTGACACTCTGAAAACTCACCAAACATTCCAGGCCCAGAGAGTGGGACATATGGAAGGAGGTATTGATTCGCATTCCATTGTTCACGCCTCGATCTGCTCTTTCAATACTCTTCATTTTGCCAATTTCAAATTAGGTTTATCTTTGCTCGATGTTGGTGGGTAACGCAAATTTCACAAAGCTGCCGCATGTTCTCGGAATATCAAAGAAAACCAACGACTCGCTTAACAGCGAACGCCTTTGTTGTTCAATTGGGCTGCAATGTAAAATTGACCTCGGCGTTCACTGTAGTCAGCGGTCCGACCGCGCATCTAATGAATGACCGGTGCCGAAGCCTAGCTATGAAATGACAACGGATTGCGTGCAATTATTATTGAGTTCACCTCTTTGAGAAAATCAGGAAGCTTATTCGTCTTTTGTAAGCTTTCTGCTTAGGAATTCTTTAATAAAATACTGTTTTGCTATTGAGCTAAATTGAGATTTTCATTATTGTTATGGTTTTAATTACAGGTTTAATTCATCTTCGAATTTAAAAAATTGTGCACTGTACTAAAATCCCCATATGAAATGCTTGATCGACTATATAAAGGGAGATATATCTACCAAATAATTCCAAGATTCGTTAAGATTTGAGGAAAATTAAAGCAGAGAGCATTGAAACATTTCCAGTGCTCCTCTTCTCATGAACATTCATGGCTTCCAACTCAAAAAATTGTTGCTAAGTAATTATCATTATTGTTTGATATATATTCAACATCCCGTTGTTAGAAAGAACAGTAACAGCTTAGAGACGGGTTAAGACACCAATGAACTGTGTCTTTCTTCTGATTTTCTTTTTTAATTTAGGAAAAACTTAGACTAATTGGATAACCTCACACTGAAGTTTGTGGTGGACCTGTAATTATAAACAGAGTGGTCCAACGCAAATTTGAAAAATTCCGGTGGATTATATAAACATGGCACAATTTATTTTAACAGAATCATATGATGGAGATTATAGTATGCGAATGGTATTGGTTTCTGCTTGATGCAGGTTTCAGGACCGTGTAATTTATGAAGCTCAAAAATATCCATGTACTCCTGAAGGCCCGGACATTGAATCATCGATGTGTTAGTACAAGCGGTTTATATTTCGACGCGTTCGTTAGAAATTGATTTCGCTATTATCTCAACTGAAATACTGAGAAATTTTGAATAATAGATCACCTTTGTTTACTCCACTCTTCAACGCAAGCATTCAATTCCTATCTAAAAAGAACTTTTTTCATAAATAGTCGTTGAGATCTCTTCAAAAAGTTTTATTTTAATGCAACAGTGTGTCGACAGAATTTATTATAATGAGAAGCTCTGTACTGTGTTATATCTTTACTGCGTGGGCTAAAAAGCTGATACATTGTTTTTTTTGCAATTCAAAATAAGTTCTAGCAGCTTAACTGAGCTTTCAAAATTCTTGGCTACCTGAAATTGCGTAAAAAATACTAAGGCCTCTGGCGTAAGTTTACATTTTAAATACTAAACTATTCAACATAAATCTAGATATGCCAATCTTCTCTTCATTTGTACTTTTTAGATTTTCAATGCATGGTAAAGAGGAAGTTATAATGTAAACCAATTTCTGACCTATAACACCCTGATGATCAGCTACAATTATCTTCTTTCTAAAATTGAAAGGAATTCTCAATCGATGCAAAGAACTCTGACATGGTTTCAATATGAGTATGCTTTTTGGCACACTTCTCGTTTTTTGTTCGTTATTTAGCTTCAACCTGAAAATCTGACGCAGAAGCTCGTTGCTTTGGCTGCATCAAATACTCACTCGTCCGTTGAACCTCGCCATCCTGGACCGGCGGCTGCAGCCCAACTCACCAGCCGCCTCCCGGGCCCTAAGGAACGTATTTTAATAATGGTCGTCGCGGGTCACTTCTCTGGTTCTTAGTTCGAGTTATCTTGTTCTGTTGGGACTGCTGCATCATCACTCTTCTCAGAAGTGCAAAGTGTTTGTTGCTCAGATTCCTGATAAACTGGATTAGCACAGGAGGAGACCCGGAGAAAATGTCTTTCCGTGCCAAGATTAGGAAATGTAATTCTTCCTCTGTCATTCCCGGTGGTATGAAGCAATTTTATCAGCACTTGTCTTGAAATTAGTTGTTACTACAAAATTTTGATCCCTGGCTGTTGAATCATGAGTCACCTTTCATGTTGCGTTTCAATAGTACGACAGAAAATTTCTTGTTTTGCACTAAAAATTTCGATAGTACGGGTAAACTATCAACCGTAAAAATGGAATTGAATAATTATGTTTGTGTAGATGCTCTTCATCGTTAATTCGTTTTGAGTAAAAAACTAAATAGAACATATAATTTGTAACAATGCAAATCACGGAAGCTTTGGAAAAAAGTAAACTTTGGAAAACGAGCGACAACACATCAAAAGCGGAAATAATGAAAACAATTGCGTTAAAGAATTCTGGCTCACCGAAGTACAGGGTGACACAGGAAAACTAGAACTTTTGAAGGACCCAATAAAATAGGAACAAGTCAACAAAAAATTTTCATTCCGATCAATTGAGCACTAAACTTGCTTTTTAAGAGGCAGTAATCCAAATTAATTATCAATGTTTGAAAATAACGTCCTGTAGATTCTGCAGGTAGCCTCAACGCATCTCAAAAGCTCACACTTTCCTAAGTCACTCTGTAAACATATCGTATACAGGGTGTTTCACAGATAAACAGAACCCACTCAATAATGGTTTCCAGCATCATTAATGCCATCATGCATAAAAATATCATTCACATTTAATTCATAACATTTACTGTGCCCCTCAAAATGCAGCTTACAAATAGTATCTAATAGCAGGTCAAATCGCATGTTATGGTCCATTTTATTTTTATTAAAAATTTTATTTGTTGAAAGTTGACGTTTCTTATTGAGTGGGTTCCATTTTTTGTGAAACCCCCTGTATATTAACTATATCACACAAGGCTAGATAAAAGTCATTCTCTCGACGTCCAAGCACAACATTTCATTCAAATAACCAGGATCTGAAAGAGTAAAAAAATATTAAATAGCTGATTTAATGTTTTTACAAATATTAAAGAACTACCAGGATCAATTTATCATCTCTTAGATGAGTTTTTGGTTAACATTTTTTGAATATATTATTCTCTTCATGTGTAGCATATTTGAATCCATATTGCAGAAATATAACCCGTTATTTGCCATCTACATCGAAACATAACTCACTTTGTAACAAGTATTTTCCATTGTGGGAGCACATAAGCAGCAATGTTTTTAGCATCTTACAGTCTTCTCCGTTGTATCGAGTTATTCAGGGAGCTTCCGAGCAAATAAATATTTGAGGGTCAGCCATTCTTGTAGACTGTCAATGAACTGAGGGATGATCAACAACACTAAGGAAGAGACCCCTGGTCACTTTGTGCAGCTGCTGAGCTCACAGAATTATTTCGCCACATGATATGGGCCTCTGTTTCATCCCTCACTGACCTGTCACGGGCTGCTGTGTAGTGAACCGCTTCACCAGCTGGGCAACCTCGGTCACAGCGACCTCCCCAGGCATCATGTTGGTACCGCGATCTGCTGTTAGAGTGAATAGAAGCACTAAAATGATAGTCAATTTAAAGATCTGTCTGTAGTTATTTAATACCGAAAAACTCACTGCACTAAAAATCACTGGGAATGAACTCATGAGCAAAAAACTAATGAATGAAGACATAGTTGCGATCGCACGGGTAAAGAGACCATAATCATCAATTACAGCGGTCTCAGCGGTGCAGCGATATCGCAGAGCTGCGGACCTAGTGTGAAAACCGTGTTGACGTCAGTTTTAGTACGACTGCGAAAAGGTGAACTTAGTATCGTCGCCGTAAATACAAGCATACGTTCAACAGAAATGTATCCGTCGGTAGACTGAAGGCACTAAAATGAGCTCTCCTCGAGGAGTTAGCGGATGGCGATTGATGCACGCTGTTTTGGAACGTTTCAGGTCCGGATGTGTGCCCGACGTCCGTTATAAGGACGCCGCTAATGCGCTAATCCTGAACAATGATCTGCTACCCGACGCCGATCTTCATCCTACCGCGCAGCTATCGTCGCTGCAGCTCAAGCAGAGCTGTCACTGATCTCATTCACGCACGAGTGCCTGGTGGGCACAAAACGCGCGTGCAGATCGAGTACTTGATACAAAGAAGTGCTGCTCAATGTCAAAACTACAACTGCATCTTTCCATTCGATGCAGAATTTCTCGTGTTCTTCGGCTCACTGATACGCGAGGTGATATTGACTTGTGAAAACAAGAAAAAACTTGGCTAACTTCATAGATAATTTAGTCAATGTTTACAGAAAAGAGGATATTATCGCAGTAAATCTACGGCAATATTTTTACATTTCAATAACCATAGTGTTCACCTAAAGTAAGCCGGATAACAAAACAATACAATTTTCTTGCAGCCTGATGTAGAGCATCGCTGCTTAAGGCTAAATACTATATTTCCAGCTCTAGCGTTGAGTTAAAAATCTGTAGCCATGTAGATTTCCTGTACAAGCCAGCCTTCCGATGATAAATTGCCTACGTCCATGCGTGAAACCGCCAACTTTTCAATTCCATTCAAAACCTTCAATTCCAGCGATAAGTTGCTGTACTGATTCAAAAACCTCGGCAAATCCTTGAATATTTTTTCTAGAAACAATAGAAAAAAGCGTCTCCAATGTTGGAGGGAGAATCCATCTGTTACTGGCTGTCAATGATAAATGGATTGGAGTGACAGCGATCGATGCACTTGGGCCCCAGGCTGGAATGTGTCATGGTCTCAGCTGCATTTTTGTCCCCTAAGTATGGACGCAAACAGTTTTAATAGCAACAGAAAACACCAGTAATGGTGTCACAAAATGGCACACGCTTATCCTTAGGCGATCTGAGGCGATTTGCTCGAGATTACCAGAACTTGCCATAATGGTTTCTTTTTGGGATCATTCAAGGGCTTTTGCCTCGTTCCCATTAGATGAACAAACTGGTTTCTATTTTCCTTTGCGCTAATTTGAGCTTAGGCCTGAGAAAATATTTGCTTTATTGTATGAAGCAAAGCTTGTATCCAGTAACTAATCGTAAGTATATACTGAATTTGGTCAGGGTTCAGAAAGTGTCATTTGCTTGTATGTACATGTACCGTTCAACTTCCGGATGAAATGAAAGCCTTGCAACCGATGCATCAATGTATCGTAAATTGAAATTTTGCCACCGCGGGATATTGTCTTAAGTTGAGATATGAACATAAATGAATTTAAAAACGTGTAGCACTGTTCAATTAACATTTGAATAACACTTCAAAGCGATAAACTTTTGAGGAAATTCATGTTCTACAAGAACGGAAATGAAGTTTCACCGTGACGAAGGAAGTCCAACTTTACCGTGCGTACAACTCATCCCAAGACCGTTAGAGATTCTGAAGGCGGGCGAGATTGTCAGCCTCCATCACGACATCATTTCACGGGCTGCTCGCCTCCAAATCTTCTCCGTCATCTCCCGGCACCAGCATCGACCAAGCAGTGTGTCTTGCCTGTAATATTTTTGCACAGAGTTTGTCGCAGCCATACTCGCCAAAAGCTGTTTCAGGCAACCGAATCCCAAGAATGATGTATGGTAGGGCTTTTGACTCTTCTATTTCTTACTTCCAGATTCCTTTGACACGAAAAGTAGGTAAAGTGTGCACCTGATGTTTCAAGGAATGACAGGTTTTGGTAAGGTGTTTTTGATGGTACGACACGGACGGGTCTGGTCCCTAGGCTGTTTAGCAACTCCAGAGTCGCGTGCTGACTTGGATGAGGTGTTGTGCACTGCGCTGCAGAACGCAAGCACGGCTTGGGGGCGCTGCAACCGCCTCACATCATTGATGGTTCTCGACCTTTTTATCTGGTGTCGCAACCTAGGGCTTCATTTCTATCCGACCTTCTGAAAAAGACTTTGAGCCCCAATTTAGTAAACCTCAATGTTACGATGAAGTAATCACTTTCATCATCTGAGACTGGCTATGTGCCATTAATGAAATGTTTCGTAAATAACCCATCACAACTGGATTGACTTAGGTATCGAAGAAGAAAATTGTTATTAGACGCCCATACATGAAGAGATTAATATAGTGGTCCTTACGTATTATCGGGAGGACCTCATTCCCAAAGAATACAAACATTNGGTTAGGTTAGGTTAGGTTAGGTTAGGTTAGGTTAGGTAATTCCGGTTTTTTTAAAGGTCCTCCCGATAATACGTAAGCACCAATATAGTTCACAGACAGTGAACTCGGAAATTACATTATTCTTAAATTCTTGCACACCGCAAATGATCCGCATTTTGAACTCCTCGAAAGCCGGTTTTGGTGCACAACCTCTAGATGTTGCATAAAAGCGTTCCTTCTACAGACGCTCATAGCGCTCGTATATTTGAAATAAGTTTAGTTATCTACCTACTAATTTGAGATGAACGGGCAATAACTTTTGTCAATAACTAATGGTTAATAACAAGTAATTTAATGAACCCATATTTTGACTTTTAATTAGACAATGAAGACTAAATATGTATGCAATAGTAAAATATGGCATAGGAAACTATAGAAATATAATTCTACGGATTTTATCAAGTAAAATGGGAAAAACATGTGGTTACATTTGTGATCATGCCAGCAGTTTACCGCACATTATAAATTACTTTCAAGCTCGAGCCAATTGTTACCTAGGCATAAAAATTCTTGAGAAACTTGCCGTGTGATTGAATTAACTTTAAATCGCAAGAACTGCAGTCGGCATCGACCTTCTCCACTCGATTTGATTGGTCATTTAATTATTCAAGCCGCGAAGGACTACGATTGTGCATTGAAATAAAACAGCTTGGCTAAAAATAGTATTGAAGATACAGAGTTTCTTTAATTCTTGCTAATTTCAATTACCTGTCGAGAAAATCACACGTGATATAACTGTTAGAAGTTTCGTGCTGTGAATATTACATTATTGTGCAAAAAGATTCTTTGAAAATATTTCTAACGGCATTCCAAGGTGATGAATGGTATATGAATGTTAACGGGATTCACACAAATGAAATGCGAGGATATTAGATTTTTCTACTAAACAAACACAAACAGCTAACATATTTTAGGCATTGAACGTGAGATTGCAAATTAATTTTGTCAAAGAATAGCCCCAATGCTGAAAAAAATGTGGCAACAAAGCATAATGTAAAATCCCTAATGTAAAATATTCTGTACAAATCTGTGTGATACGAAAAACTAAAATATTTCTAATTACATTTTCACGGGTCACTTGAATAAACATTCGCAACCTATACGCCATCTTATAGTTCCCGAAGTGGAACAATAGTACGACAGTACGAGCAGGTCTGTCAAACAAACTGCACAGCATGCTGTTCGATGTCATCTCATCTGGAAAAGATAAAGCGTCCTCCGATAGCTCATGTGACATTCCTGTGCCCCCACCCATGCCAATGTTTACATTATTTACCTAATCGCCTTATGAAGTCAAAGCCAACACGAAGCTTAGCCGATCTCCCTCTATCTGGTAAAATTTATGTATATCTCAGCATTATTCAGCGACTAATAACGATAAAAGATGTGAATGCCTTTAAATGAAAATGGATGTAAAAACTATTAATCCGACATTATTCTCTCATATCATCTGTGGTCAAAGCGTGAACAAGATTTATCTATGATATTAAGTTATGGTGTTTAAAGGTTAGGTTCAAGTTATGCTATCTGTCTGTGTACGTAAAAACGCTTGTTCGCTTCTAATACCCGCCCTGACTTTTTTCAGATATGTCGATGCCGTACACGTCGTGAATTTTGTATCCACGCTCTTTCCATAGCTCACTACATTTTCATTTGTTTCCGGTTCGATACTCACAAGGCAAAATATGCTTCTGAACACATTTAAAAAACAGAAAAATCCCTGGATTTAGCAAAAAAGAACATCTTAATTGAGAACACCGTGCACGACTAACATATCACAAGCGACTGCGTCTACAGGAATATCAGCTTCTACTTTCCATGTTAAAACATCGTCCGGTGAGTTGAAAAATGTGTTCACATCGAAATTAGATAACATCGAGGGTCGCCAAACTTTTTCGACGAATTACCTACAAAAGTCATGAGGCACCCAGCACTGTTTCGACCCGTGCAGTACGTCGGGACTTACATGCTAGTGTCCATAAAAGGACTGCAATAAAATAATCACTAATCACTGTTTTAAACTCTGCACTGCGAAACAAGCACAGTCGTGTTGACGTTCCTTGTTCGTACAAATGAGAACTGAAAGAATACTTCGTAATTTAAGAAAGAGTCATCGTGCGCTTAGTTTTAGCAAACGGCCAGGCTCGTGCAGGGATCGAGCTCAGCAGAAGCTTATGGTCTGGAGCGAGGTCTCCTGCAGTGCTGTGAAGGGAAGGCAAAGATTCGAGGACCAGGATCACTACATTTCAGTGTTTCGATATTCTTCATGATGAAATTTTCACTGCAACCATGATATAACTATCAAACTATGTGGTGCGCCAAGCCGTAAATTTGTTCCTGCACGTCTTTGGATCTGGCAGTGTCAGGAAACTGTATAAAGTACAAGTATTTCACTTAATCTTCACCATTCGAAGGAATGACTATATCGGAAAAGTAAAAGAAGTACAAGAACAGGAGGTAAAAAACGGATTAATTCTTCCATCAAAGCAGAAGCAAATGCATTTTTATTCACTAGGACAGTGGATAATTATTTTGTATTATATAACGACACTTCCAATGCTGCTGAGATTCCGAGGAGAACTGAAGTAGAACTGAGTAGAATGCTTTGACTGAGGTTAAAATCGAAAACATGAAAAATTGTAAATAACAGATAAATATTGAGCTTGCATCAGGAATCTAAATCATTTTTCAATCCTCTAGACTGCATGGCGCTGAAGCTCTTGGTCATTGAACGCTTCGTAACAATTTATGGCAGCTCCATTTATGGACGTCACTCATTGTCAATCTCTCATTTATTAGGATTACTATTTATTCGAACCGCCAAAACAAAAAAGAGTTTAAAATGTCTCACGCAATTTTTGTGTAAAGAGCTTAACATCAAATTTATAACTGCACTGCTCAAAAATCCTCAATTTATCTGGTCGATATTTTTATACTCCGTCATTCGTAAGGTACAAATGTGCTTGAATCTCTGAAAAAAACAAGCATCTCGTAAGCATTTGAAATAAGAAGATCGTTGTGGACTCAGAGAAATTTTACACATCAACTTCTAAGGAGACAATTCAAATCCAAACCAGTGATCGTCTCCGCCTTGTATGCGGGATTCAAGCTGTGCTTTCTAATTGAATCCCGTCAGCCTCCTTGACACGCCACAAGTGAGGCTATATCAGCAGTGTCCTGCACGTCACTGCATTCTAATTCTGCCCGGTGACTTATCGCTTGCTAAAGGCTTAGTTTTGCATTGCATCCTAGGTGTCGGTCATCTCAAGTACTGCTTAGTCCTTCTTCTCTCCGAAGCAAACATTTGTTATTTGAAGTACACGGCTTGCGCCTCTCTGCAGTCCTACTAAGATTTAAGTATGCCACGTAGGCGTGTCACAGATATAATAATTACGTCGAGAAGAGCAAAAAATTTTCAAAGAAGTAGGAATTACTTTTTTGGGGATACGGAAGAAAATTATTTGAGATTTGAGGCACGAACTGACCGTTCTAAATTTGAAAGATGAACATTTAGTTTGGTGAAAAAATGTAAACCAGTGCCCTTACGCATGACAACTTTGAGAAGAAAAACTTATTTTAAACTTCGGTATAGAGAGTCAGTGCATTGTAGCGATATTTCCTGCCAAGTCCCACGGTCCCCTTCATTTTCATGAGCCACAATGACACAGCCGAACAAAAGACTTGAGAAGTCAGCAGGCTGGCTCCAGGAGGCGGTTGCTCAGCTGTTCTCGTATTAGGTTGCAGGAGGAGGGCGACTTCATCAAAGGCAGCGCCGCTCTCGTCCAATGCTGGCTTTGTGCCTAAAATTGTGTCGAGCCAAAAGTAGAAACGATATGAATTGGGGAGGAAAAATGGGCCTAACTTCATATAAATAGTCAGAATAGATACTAACAGAGATGAACGATTTTTAGGAGCACCTTATTCATGTTCGATCCTATACTTAGATCTGAAGCCTATATTAGTTAGGCCAAATTTTGTCCAGATGTTGATTTTGGTGATACGCAATAAGTCTGAAGCTCGACCCTAAGTCAACTAATGCAACATTGTCAACTGATCCCCAGAGCTTAGGGTGACTCTGTATCCTGCCCGTGGACGCTTTTGAGTCTCTCTCACCGAGACATTTTCGGGCTGATAAAGTGATGGAAGGCACGAGATGGGAGGATACATTCTAGGGCGAGGGTAATTCACAAGTGTCTTTACGATATCGTTGTATCACAAAAGTTAAGTTTGTGATTTACCTTTGCGGATTTAATTGGTAAACGCTCAGTAGAGCAATCATATCACATAAATTGATGGTTTGTTATCGCACCACACCGGAGTAATGTTGCTACAGTATTTACGAAACAAGATGTGAAGGTAAGCAACGTTTCCGACGACCATAATTATCATTGGCATTCTATTCCACACTCAAATAGGGCTTCGATGCATAGTTTTGTTGTTTCTAATTTATGCACAAGTTGAGCGTTGCTTCCTGGGATAACATAGAGCCACATTTGTTTTGAATCAACTTTACTATTTGTATTTTTCTTAAGTGTTAGTTTCTTCACCTCAGTAAATTTTGAGATCACCTCATCACGTGTCAGATCAAGTTGACTAATAAAAACATGAATTTTATATGAATCATGAAGATATTCAAGTCGTTAGGAAAAAATTTTTTGGCTGATTTTCTGATGCAAAATTCAAACAAAGCAAACTGGTCTGAAAAAAACACGCTATGAAAAGTCAGCTGCACATGTTTTAACCTCTTAATAAATTACTGAGAGACGAAACAGATACACCAATTGAATGAAGTTGTTAGAGAAGCTCAGTTTTTAATTTAAATTCAAAGTAAAAGAGTTATTGAACTAATTCGCATGACTTCTTTCACGTACAAGCAATCGAGAGCATTTGAAACTGACATTGGCCAGTATCGAATAAGATTTTTTGAGTGGATGAAAACAACAACTTCTTTCCTTTGGTGGTATTAATTGTTAAATAAAGATATAGAATTAAAAACGTATAAGCTCGACAGTACATCAGAGGCTGGATGCACACCACTAACGTATCGTCAAGATGATGCCACGGCAGTGCAGGCGGTGACGAATTGGAATCGGGCGGGAGCAACCCTAGACTTTAGTTCCCCAGGCAGAGCGTAATTCTCGCCAGTGCGCGCTGATAAAAGGCCTGAGATTGCTCTGATATCGAAATGAAGGACGGCGAGGGGAGAGCTCTTCAAAGGAGAGGCATTTGTTCTCGGTTGCCAGCGAAGGGAGTCTCACGTTCCGATACAATGAAACCCAACCTGGAAATATCGGGCCTTGCTAATATGTGATAGAAAACGATAAGTTCAAACCCCCAGTACTCATGCTCTGCCATTGTGGAAAGTTTCGGTACAAACGAGAACTCATTGGGATACGAAGAGGCTTTGAACTATATTCCTATGCATCCAAAGCGACCACTGTAAATATTTCGCACACCATAAATGCTCTTTGGAATTCGCGAGAAGAGTGATGTATAATTTAGAAGAAGTCTAGTTTCCAGTCTATACATTTAACTGTATATATTTAAGTTGCAATAAATATGTGTATGCTAAACTCTGCGAAATAAACTGTAAAAAAATTAATCTGAACAATTTGAACTCTCGTGCTTCCACAACGAATTTGAAAAATGCAGTAAGAAGGAAGCGAATAAATTCAAATTTGATTGATAAGTTTATCGTTGCTTGGTTGAAAATCGTATTAAAATCATACTTAACAGGGAGTATGTTTCGGCAAAAAATTTTTAAATACCCACGCGCTTTGCACATGATCATATAAAACAATAATACAAAATGAATAATGGGAGGTACGTAAGGTATTAAGAAAGCAGTAAGAACACTTACTCGGGGATTTATTTTTCCGGGTAATGATTCGCTGATGTTTATGAGTTTCTAATCATGTTATATTATTCCGGCTTTAAAAAACGCGTTCCTCATTATTTTTTCCCTGCTGTCAGTGAGTTAACAACAAAACAAATTTTGTATGTACCCTACAATATATTTTCAAAAATATTCTAAAATTAATACATATTTAATTTCACTGCTTGTCGTGTGATCGTTGTCGGACTTTGTGTTAAAGTTTTATAATTTAACGAGCAGAAATGCATGCCAGGAAGGCCAAACGGAATCCAGACAAGTTAAAAACACACTTCACCGAACTTTTCAAAAGTTGCTCAATCCCGTGAGGAGGAAATCAGAATAGCACTTGCAGTCGCTACTGTGTCATTTTTACTTCTACGGGCCATAAAATGCTCCCGCCCTTGGTGATCGGTCTCTTTCAGAAGGAAAATTCTTCAGTTTTCTAAGCAACTTTTGAATTTCAGAGATTCCTGGGCCACACTTGCCGGCTCGCGGAGCACCAGGAAGCGGCTGGCGGCTCTGATGCGTGAACAAATACAGAGTATGGGAAGGAAGCCCTTTAGATGTCTTCTATCGCACTCGACCGCCGTGCCGCAGCATTTTATTATCCATGCCTTTTAGATATTTAATTTTCGAGGGCGTTAAACCTTAATTGTGCGACGGGTTATGAGGCCATAAAATTGATACGAGATGGTCGTTGCAGAGCCTCTTTCAATGAGGACTCAGAGCGTTTCCTGACTGAGAGAGCGCTTGTCACACCGTCTCGGCCACAGGACGCCTTCTCACACGCTCTCGTCACGAACCAGCTCTACCGCGCCAGCGCAACCAAAGGCTGACCCAACTGAAGGGACCTCCGTTTCATCATTCATTCCTTGTTTACTAAATAACCTATAACTTGCATTCGATGTCTGAAATAAAGGATATTCAGGTATGGTTCCCCTACTTTGCGTAAGAAATTTAACACGAAATTCAGAGCTTCGTGATTTAGAATCATAATTGTGCGGTGACGTCACGTAGCAGCAATTAGTATCAATAAAATGTTTTTAAATGTTACTACTCATCTGATAAAATGATGACTGGGCTTGTTTTCATCAAAATAAAAATCAATAATGAATGTGCAATAAATTTTTCTTGGAAATAGAATCCAGCGTTGGTTTAAATTTTGCATAACTCACAGCGATGATAGAACTAAAAAAACGGTACGGTAACATGGTAAAATTTCCTTGCTGTAAGGTAAAATTGGCTCAAACTTGGTATTTATACAGGCACTGATGTTATAATAGAATTTATTTACGTTATCAATCCTCGTTGTACTTGATCAAATGCATGGCACCAGATGTAATGCAATAATACCTCGCATTCCAACCGAATATCACTGGAGGTTTTCATGTTCCAATTGTTGTAGTAACAGTGTTACTGTCCCCTTCACTGTATTATATCATCATCATTCATGTGAGAGAATACAGCTTAAATTTTCAGAAAACGCAGGTCGCGGTTGAATTTTGTATCCTCCCTGTGCCATACAGGCGGTTTTGAATAATTCATTTTGGGCTCTCCTTCATAAGCGTTCAAACGAGACATGAAATATATAGGACTATATGTACATATACTCGTGTATCACAGTGTACGTGTAATGATTTGAACGTACGCTATTTCGTAACGTATATTTCGAATTCGCATCATCACACCATAGCTCAGTTTTCTAAGAGCAGCCCAATCGCCGAGTAATTGCAGGGCTGTCAGCCGAATACCAAGCTTTATTCATGGCACCGAAATGGGATAGTTGTAGTTGCACACGGAAACTCGGGGGCTTGTGCGATCCTTTTGGTATCCAAGTTTCGAGGTGTGGGAAAAGTGGATATACATGTACATACGTGCGCTCACCTCTTTTTTGACTTCATATGATTGCATTTAGTTGATTAACATATTGGAATATTTTGCAAAGGGCTTCCGATGTATCCAGTGAGGTCACACACTTGCTTGTCTGATTCTAATCGACTCATCGTAGCCAGGAATTAGTGATAGAATTTAGTTCTTAAAACGCTACATCAAGTTCATTTTAACTTTATTCAGTACTTTAGCACTGAATGCATATGGAGAAATGCTTTTGTTTATTTGTTTAATATATCAAGGTCACGAATGAATTGCGAACATAGTACTATACAAGATTTATGACTAGCATAGTAAAACAAACGATTTGCACGCAGCATAGTAATGCAAACGATTTGAATGCAAATGAGGGAAGAAGCAGAAACCTGCGCATCATATAATTCGGTTGAGACAGTTCTGGAGCGCAAGGTTCGCATAAACGAATCATAGATAGAAAAGATTCGCAAGGTTACCGAATCATGGACAGGAAAGATTCATATTAAAAAATGTGCTATCAAGTGCTTTGACCACCTGCATTTACAGACCGCTTGGAAAATATTTTCTACTCACGTCATGAATCTCAGCATATACATTTTACTTCTCGGGAGGAGCATTTTGCATCAAAACTTAGCGTTACAAACGATAAATTTTTATGATACAGAACAACTCTTTATGTAAAAGTGGAAAATACCTCAACGCAACAAAATTAAGTCTACAAACTGGCTACAAACGAAGTTTCCGCTATTTTCGAGGTGATGAGCTACATCATGAAGTTTCATTCATTTTATTTCCCCGAGCTTTATTGAACTTCGAAAAAATTCAAAACACAGTCTCATATTTCATTGGTGAACAAAGTTAGTGGATCATGACCTCGGCTGAACCCGTGTAACTGACCCAGTGAACCCTGGCCAGGCCATGGGTTCAATCGTTCCTGGTTAAAAACCACTGGTCAAGAAAAAATTCAGATACGCTGTTTGGAGGATCTATTCCCAGTCCTAAGGCTGTTCGGAGTTGGTAGTAAAGCCCTCACTTATCAGTAAACACAGGTAAATATTCCAACCACAAGGTTTCGAAAGCTCTTAGGACCCGTCATTTGGGCAGGGAGAACAACACTATGAAGCAGGGAAGGCAGTCGTTAATGAGTTGAAATTTACCGCACCTGTGCACACGGTCGCCTCTGTGCCTATCTTTTCTTTATACAATATTTCAGATACTGGCATAAATGAAATAACTTATGTAATGCATACTTCTTCAACGAAAAACTGATTTGACCTTCATTCATATATTGATATGCATATAATTTTAATAGAAAATTTAATATTTTTGATATCGTTACAGAGAAGCAAATTTACTTGGGCAAGTAACAAAATTAACATAAACCAAATTTACAGCCGAGAATGTTTTCCCCTAAAATACTTCAATTTCACCATTTTTTCGCATTTCTCCGTTACGTAGTGCAACAATAGAAATCGTCTATCAAAGAAAGGAATTGCCGTTTTAGAAAATTAACAAAATGATATTTGTTTCCTTCGTGAATTTTCTCTATGAACCATTAATTAAATTCCTACAGAGCTCCATCTGATCGAAAAAATTACTTTTGTGCAACGTAGCAGTACATATGTATGCTGAAACATTTCAAAAAGTGTCTTTGGTATATACTAAGCGTTTGAAATGATGAACTCTGGGACTACAAAGCTTGCGAGGTCTTCGCACCCGCTGAAAGAAAAGTTTGACCAGCTTAAAGTGCTTCAATTTTGTTTTAAATGTGCACAGAACTTTTTCAGGGAACATTCAACAACCTAAGGTGAAAAGCTCGTGTGGCTTAAGGTAAGTAAGTAGGCAAAGTAGATGCAGAGATATTTGAGATAAGTATGGAGAATACTGTACACACTCATTTTGTATGAAATCTGGTATGAAATTTTTATTGCCAAAGTCGTGTTTTTTCAGCATCAGCATGATGTGGCGTGCAACGCACGAGTGGTGGTAAAAATTGATTTCTTCCACCGCTGGTGAATCTAGGCTCTTAAGAAACTATTACGTGGATTAAATCATAAAATGTTTCACACTCGCGCGTATTTTATAAACATATCCCAGAACCTCACGTGATGTAAGGAATAAAATGAAAACTGTGACCTATAAACACGGGGTAAACGATAAATTGGACCTTTTTTAACATTAATTTTCTTATTTTCTAGGTAGTATCAGTGCCAAAAATTTTTGTCACATTTGACTCCAAATGAAGTCCTACAGCAGAAAACATCGCAATATCCTAACAAAGTCATTTGAAGTCCACTAAAGTTATTGCAGTCATCCTGCAGCCGGATTGGAAACCGAGATGTAACATACGATTTGGAAATCTTAGAACGATTTTTTGTATTGTTTCCATTTTCGAGTGTGATCATCAGAGTTAAAAGGAAAACTGATGATTACAATGCATTTGAAAAACAAGCACTCAGAGTAACGTTAGCGGAATTGACATGCGTGTCTTTTTATGGCTGCAGGACGGAACCCAAAATGACTGGAACGTCCTACCAACAGCTCGTGCGAAGAGCTCCTATGCAGGACTCGGAGTAAAATACTTGGAATTGTGCTGAGAAAATAAAACCATCATTTGAAAATATTTTCCTAAGGTGTCCTCATTAGACAAGAGATGGTGACAGGAAATCTTACTAAGAAAGCAATAACGACTATTCGTACCAGGTGAATGTTCAATTAGCGTCCTAGAATCCGTTGTTCTTTTCATCAGCTCGCTAAATTATTTATTTTATTCTCATTTTCTTTAGCGTTTTCTGCAGAAAGTGACAAGGTCACCAAATTTTCTAACCCATGAATGCGACGAAATGTATCAGTAAATACTACAAAAAAATCGTAGTATATGCTAACCTCGCTGAAGTTTTAAAAAACTGTTCATATTTGAGCAAAAGTAGAATGCAGCCCGCGGATGGACCGCCCAAAGTTCCCTCAACTCGTTGCCAGACGGTGGGCTTGGAGAAAAGGGTTTACAGCCGAGCTCTCAAGACGGCCGCACTGCGGGAGCATTAATGAGTTCTTAATGAGGCAACGCTTTTAAGTTTAGGTAATCGCATTGTAAAAATTATCCCATCCGTAATTATCTACTTAACTCGGGGTATCAAGACTCCTCTCATGTATGGGGGTCTCCTATGATGCCTGCAGCAAAACTAATGTATAGGGCACTGTCTTGTCATGCCCCAAAAGTCATGTGGATATTTTCCTGTGAAATCTTTGTGAAATACTAACTGTTTATTTGTTTGGGGAAGTTTTTGGTCTTTTCAATACTCCTTCTCAAAGTAAAGAAAATTCCAGAACATGTGTCAGAGGTGCATTTTGAATATTTCCTACTATATTTGATTTCATATCTGATGAAGCAGTTGACAAATGAAGAGCAGCATCTGTCACACAAAGTCGATCCAAGAATTATATTTTAGAAGGCAAATTTCGAAACTCTGGTTTCTTTTTAACAAGACATGCAAAACTTTTCAATCCTAGCTAGTTCAATACTTTCATCCACGTTTTTTTCAAGAGTAGAAACGCTGGGGCAAAAATTCACTTCATTTTGTATTAAAGAAGCTTCTTCTCGTGTGAAACGAGTTCGTTTGAAATTTCTACAGCCCTAAAATGTCATCTCAGAGGGAGTGATAAATCAATCACGATGGTAGCATTTAATCTTGATTTAAATGCGGATGATTAAAATTTTTATTGATATTCACCCCTTTGAGGGGAGAAACATGAAGCTTGAGCATGTAAGAAGTTCTCAGGCGATTAATAAATGTACACGGCTGTAGCCATGTAACAATGCGTGATCGTACTTTCAGCTCACGATTTGATTTCGTTGAAAAAAATCTTGTCATGTAGTACTTTAGGGACAGTAGATTGGAAGCGCAGGTGAATGAATACTAAATTAAAGTAGAATATCAAGGCATTTTCTCTGAGATTCGCACAGAAGATGTCCATAAAAAAGCTCAGTCAACGGGAGAAGCTTCCTGTCAACGCGCTATGATCTTATATGCACGCACCCTACCTGCGTGAAGAAGCAATCAGCCGTGACATCAGCGAAAAATTTCCGTTCTACTTCCTCATTGGAACTTAAACTCTGTGACCACCACCCACAGTCGGATCATCCGTCACGAAAGCTGTAGTTAAATTGGCTGGATTGAGACAGTCTGTTAGAAATGATTTGCAAATTGTTTTTCTTAACTTTAAAAGGCTATCAAGGGCATAAAGATTTTACAAAATAATGTTTCAAAATTAAACTTAGTCCATATAATTCGCTACAGTTCTTTATTCCATAAGTTCAAGATTGCGAGATAATTTCCTTTTAAGTATGATGTTATTTTGCCTGAACTTGACTTTGATACATTAAGCTTTTTTGCGCTCATTCCAGGGATTTAAAATTCATTTCAAGATCATCTGGCTTCGCTTTTTTCTCATTTCCCTTGTTTTTTTTACGTCGTTGCGGTGTGGAGGCAATCGAGCTATGGCATTGAAAAGACGGTGAAAACTTTGTGCGGTAACGTAATAAATGAACAAATTTAAGCAATCATTTTTCGCATACCAGCTAGGAAACCCGATTAAAACTTGTGAAGAAGAGGCTCTAAAGCTGCCTCGCTACCGAGGTTCAGCTGTAAATGAAGCAGCGATAGTCGTCAGCACTCGCTGAGGTCCTGGCGCCTGTGCTCTGCGGCTGCGACTCCTTGACCCTGGTTTGGTAGCTCATTCAGGTTTGGCAGTGACGGTGAATCGCACCCGCTAAACCATGTGCAACTGAGAGTCAAAACAAAGTGTTCCTTTTACTTCATTGGGCATTAAGCCAGGCGGCTTAGCTTACTGAGACTCACAAATAAACCGAGAAAGGGATCAGTAAATTCTTGGCTAATATTTCTATCAATCAATCGTTCGAAACCAAACTTGCCGAACCGGATTGGAAGGAAGCAATGGTCAGTTGTATTTTCACGAAATAAAGTTAAAAACAAACGCCCACTAAATAATGATTATTAACGCATATGAACATCGATCAAAAAAGATGAGTAAAACGTCGAATAGATTGAACAAGGCAAAGTTTCTAGGTGAAAATTTCATCACTGACATCAAGCGTGGATTACGGGAACTACACGGCTGTCTCACTAACCTCCTCAACTTAGATCAAATCAACTCCGTTTACGACCGTGCACAAAACATTGAACTCATTTGCTTTGGCCTTCACGAAGCGTTCGATGAGGCTCCACGCGAAGGCTTCTGACGGTAATGAGTTACATTACATGTACCTATACAAGGTGTCCCAAAAAAACGATACTCAATTTTCAAGGGCTGTAATTAAGAAAGTATTAAAATAACAAAAAATTGAGAAGTCACAAGATCTTTCTCAACAGTAGCTCCATCTCTGTACAAAATTTCAGACAAATTGATACAACCACTTTCTTTAAGTAGTATTTTTAGTTACCGATACTGAAAACCTGTTTGCACACTTTTGTTAAACTTTGAAGTTTATGATATTAAAACCATGTTTTTAATAACTTTCAACTGTTTATTGCATAAAAATGCCACTAAAATAAATAAACAATCGAAATGTTCCTCATTTTGTTCGTTTCCTTCAGTGTGTGTTCCGTTTCTCTCAATACACAGTTGCATTCGCCTCCTCATTCCCG
>VOMN01033924.1:0-11043 GCA_014899125.1 Orchestia grillus | reverse complement strand
CATCAATTGAGAATAGGTAAATACATCAATTGAGAATAGGTAAATACATTAATTGAGAATAGGTAAATGCATCAATTGAGAATAGGTAAATACCTCAATTGATAATTGGTAAATACCTCAATTGAGATCAGATAAATACATCAATTGAGAATAGGTAAATACCTCAATTGAGAATAGATTAATACCTCAATTGAGAATAGGTAAACACCTCAATTGAGAATAGGTAAACACCTCAATTGAGAATAAGTAAATACTTCAATTGAGAATGGGTAAATAATTCAATAGAGTACCTACTAACATGACACGAGTACTCAAGAGCACCTAACTCGGCCCGCCCAGGAAGATCAGGTCGTCAGGTCTCAACACCCTCGGGCCACAGATGTCGAGAATTTCTTTCCTTCGTTTCTTCACCTCAGCTTTTGGATTAGAACTAAAAGCAACTCCGTCACTTTACGTTCTCATTACGTTAATGTGATTAGTTTTCTATCCTCAGCAGGAAAGAATGCATGTAATCGTGCGATTAGCAATGATTAGTTTTCAATCTTCGTGACTAACAACTGCGATGTGAGCTTTCCAATTCCATTTCTATGAGCAATTTCCTCCCATGAGCAAGAAAGAACAGCCCTGAATGAGAGGAAAGTTTCTATTCTGCTGTGAGATCTTAATTGATCTCTCAAAGAGGAACACTGAGACGACTGGTAGAAACAAGGAAATAGCGTTCGGGGGAAAAGTGGTGTTTGATGCCTTCAGTCCCTGCAACGTCGTCTAAACCGGAGCGTCGTCTAAACTTAACCGTCAAAACCCAAGTGCAAAACGAAGCGTCGTCTAAACTTAACCGTCAAAACCCAAGTGCAAAACTGAAGCGTCGTCTAAACTTGAACCGTCAAAACCCAAGTGAAAAACTAAAGCGTCGTCTAAATTTAACCGTCAAAACCGAAGTGCAAAGCTGAAGCGTCGTCTAAACTTAACCGTCAAAACTGAAGGTTTGAAATTAAGGTTGAAGTGCAGAGGTCGGAGGGCGGAGGTCTCAAGGGTCGTCGTCGAACCATGACGAAGGGTGCGAGGGTCACGACGGGAAATGGGGGTGAGGGAGAGGATTGTGAGGGTGTTCTAGGGATGGCATGAACGTCTTCGCCGTTTCAAGGAAAAAACACTGCGTCTATTCTCTATAATAGGAAACGCTTGCTTCACTTTCTACTCTCGTTAGGATATCCTGTTACATTTCTGAGCGTCAATGGCGTCTAAACGTGCGCCCTGTCTCCTGCCACTCGACAGGAGCCTTGTCTTGTCAGACCGTACTCACAATTGCCTTGTCTTGTCAGACCGTACTTACAATTGCCTTGTCATGTCAGACCGTACTCACAATTGCCTTGCCTTGTCAGACCGTGCTCACAATTGTCTTGCCCTGTCAGACCGTACTCACAATTGCCTTGTCTTGTCAGACCGTACACACAATTGCCTTGCCTTGTCAGACCGTACTCACAATTGCCTTGCCTTGTCAGACCGTACTCACAATTGCCTTACCTTGTCAGACCGTACTTACAATTGCCTTGCTCTGACTGTACTCACAATTGCCTTGCCTTGTCTGACTGTACTCACAATTGCCTTACCTTGTCTGACCGTACTTACAATTGCCGTTTAGTTTCGTGGAGAACAGCTTTTTAATTTAACTTGATGCTAATTGATAAAAGCAGCTCACCTAGCACCCTTGTCCACGCAGTTGCATATTGGTTCAATCAGGTCGGAACACTACGGTGCCATGTTAAAGTGAATTATACATACATTCTGTGACTTATAATCGTTGCTAACAAAACCAGGACTAAAGCGTGGAGAAACATTCCAGTTATGTAAAATATATTCTCAACAGCTTTCGTCTGAAACTTATTCGTTTTCATCGAGAACAGTATGAAAGGGGAAACACTGCACAGAGATCACAAGGGTGGTAATCAGGTACTTACGGCAAGAGAGGTGAACAAACTGCTATGGCTCAAATGATGCAACGCCGAAGAAATTCGACAAAAAACACAATTGCTAACTCAAACTGTTTTATGGAATGTTTCATTATCTTGCCATTTGGGCCTGATTTCCCTCTCACAACAGATGTACAACACGTTTTTTTAGAGTTCCTCCCCATGATGAACGAGTTTTGCTCAAAAACTCGATGAAATAGATTTTACATCAAAAATTGAATGTTTTTAAAAACTTTTATCCTGTTTTTTTTTCAACTGAAATATGACTCTCCCACAATAATTCAATTCATGACATTATTTAAAAAAATACTTATCTCGCTTCACCAACGAATTTTCTTTGTGGGCAGATAATCCGATTAAATCTGGAGCGTCATGGAGCCCGCCACTAGCCTCCCTGCCGGAGTGCCCCGTACCCTCCTCCTTGAGGTCCTACTCATCAGACCAACCTAGCGCATTTCAATTGGACTCGATGGCGAGTTACCAGAGCCCTGAACTACAGGCTACTGACGTGCACAGAGTGGAAAATGTTTCCAATCCTTATTCCTCACTTCGGTCGCCACAAGCAGAGGCACTGAGACAAACGCTTCTGAGTCACCAGCAAGGAGGGCTCTTCGCTAAAGCCGAAGACGTCAGCTCAACCACAAGGAGTCTCGCGTCTTATTCGAATACTCTATCAGACCATCTTCATCTTGCTCCATCCAGCTCAGGTTTACCCTTCACCGCAAGACTTGCCTCTCCCAACCCACATTCAGGGCTATTTTCAGCCTTTAATTCACTCCACGGAATAGAAACTCCAGGGAGAAAATTGTCACTGTCACCGTTGTCTTCGAGGTCGAGTTCCTCGGCTGAATTTTCTGAAATGCTAACATTTCCTTCCTCTCCGCCACTGCCCAACACTTCGGCTTTTGCATCCCGGCCCAGCTTGGGTTTACCTAGGTTCAGTTCAGCCTCAGCTAATGGGGAAGTCGGAGGAATAGCGTTTGGCCAAGCAAGGACCCGTTTACCTCATGCAAATTCAGATGACGACCAAACGAAGGCTTCTCCATCTCTGCTCGACGGCCCGAGGCTGGCGAGGGATTCGCCGAATGCCGAGCTCATAATTCCGTCCAACTGCTCTGAGATAATGAGGAACATGGCCGCCAAATATAACTTCAATAAGATTGGGTGAGTGAATTCCCTGCGTACAGAATTTTATTTAGCATAGGCTACTGAGTGGCGATCAGCTGTATTGGGGCATCAGCTGTATTGGGGCGCAATATTGGGATATTGGGGGCTAAACTGAGGTTGTAGAATAACTCATTAAACATTTTTCCATGCAGCTCAAGTTTGTTTGTACTGATGAAGAAAACTTACATTTCCTGTACGGAACCCTTTGCTCTATGGGGCTTTATTAGTACTAGAAATACCACATCTAACCCAAGCCGTCAACTCTTTTCCTCTTGCTATACTCTGAAGAAATTCTCATTTTACTGCCAAAACGTTATTTTAGAAAGTTCTGATAACTTTGTTTAAAACTAATCTTTCTGAATTGCAAATTCGGTATGATTTTAATATGACCAACAATGTTGAAGTGATTACGGTTCAATGAAACTCGGATGTCCACGATTCCCATCACACACTTTTTCAGAAGCTCATTCAGTATTGTTCGTTCGTTTCAGGACCCAAGGAAGCTCGTCTCTGCGAGGGCTTTCCTCTGTATTCTGCGGGAGACCAGCCAGGCCCGACCTACCGGCACTCAAACCCGTCCCATCACAACCGTACCCCGCCAATAATTTCGACACTTTGGATTTGATGCACAGATTTCCTAATTCGAAAGGTGGCATGGGCTGCGAAGTGAGTGTTGCATCTTCGTCGGGTCTTGATCTGCCCCAAGCCACGCCAACATTTTCTTCGTCTTTACACTTTCCTGCCACGTCCAGCCAAAGCTTGTCGTCTGCTCAAATGTTGATAAACATGGTGAAAAACGTGTCTAATTTACAATATCACCGCAATCAGATGAAACATGGCGATATTCAGGCATCTCTTGGAGCCTCACCTTCCTTTTACATTTCGAGTTGCCTCGGTTCCCAATCAACAACGACGAATGTTGGTCGTTTTAGTTCGGAAGGCATCGTTAATAGCACGTCATCTTATTCGAGCGCACTGCCTTCAGTAGTCCAGAAGCGATCAGCCGAGGTGTCACCCTTGGACCTCTCACCCACACACGTGCAGTCCAAGAGGCCTCGACTGGATTCTGAAGACGTCGATGTCGAAGGCGACGATAGGTCTGATGCGTCTGGTAATGGCGAACCCTCGTCTCCAGATGTCATTGAAAAGAAAGACATGGAAAGATATGCATTTACTCCCGAGACGGCTACTGCCGGAGACGCCTCCCCTATTGCGGACGACAACTTCTCTGTTCCTGATGACCTTCAAAAGTGGACTGTGAACGACGTCTACAATTTCGTGAAGAGCATCGACATCTGCTCAGAGTATGCTGAGGTGAGAACATCATTTCAACGAGTGATAGTTTCCTTTACGTGAAGACGCTTTGAAGTATCATTTGTCTACAAGCGACGTTTTCGTGTCCAATATTGTTTTCATGCTTTATATACCTAACTTAAGTGGTGGAAATAATGATAAGTTCCCCTACAAATGAACACATGACTTTACTAATAATAACAAAATGTACAAGGTTGATGCATTTTTGCTGGTGGGATTTGATTAAACTAGAAGTCAGTGTATAAACAAAATTTTTATTAAGGATTACTTTCAATGAAGTTATTACAACAATGTTGGATTTTTAGGGTATATTAAAAAGATAGCCCTATACAAAAATCCCCGTATAAAAACCTGCTTGAAATTTACGTCAGTTCCCTTTAATTAAATTGTAGTACATCTACACAGCGGTTGTTCACAGAATTAATTAGATTTGTGAGCATTTGTAGGGGTATTGCTTTCCAACATTCCTCAGCGGCGCACCACAACGTTTCTTTCTTTACAAATCGTCTCCCATTGACGTGAGCCTGCCTTGTTAACATACCCCAGAGATTCTCGGTGTAATTCTAATGAGAAGACTTCAGGGGTAACTCAAAATAGCAATATTGTGGTCTTCGAGCCAATTGGTGGTCAGTTTTGCAGTGTGAATTGCAGCGTTGTCTTGCTGGAACACCGCGTTATTTAGGTGATGATTGGCTAAGAATAGAAGAAAACTACTAAGAACTCTTTATACTTCAATGTGTTTTGCCTGCCTTCCATTTTCACGAAACTCGCCTTACTTCTCTTCAATGAAAGTCTAGAATTCTTCAGAATTGAGTCATTTGGAGAGTCCTTTCTCAGTTCGCCCTTTAGACTGAAGCCAACCTTTTTGAAAAGTGGCAACCCCGTTCTACAAGCCTCTTCATTCAACACATTTCCATAAGTGTTCTTGAGCGATTTTGCTGCTGAAATTGCTGTATTGATCTCCTGAAATTCCAACAGTATAGTATACCTAATGAGGTCTTTATTTGGAGTGTACATTTGAATCAATGATAGCCGTTTATTAACATTATTGCAAAATCTGAAAGAATAAATATTATTTAAGTGATTTATATGGCTACACATGTGCCATTTAAAAGTTAAATTGGTGAATGATATCTTAACATTATAGCTCAAGAAACGAATAGAACTTTTGGTGCAACCTGATAGTTGCATACAACTATTTTAGACCTATGAATCTTCGTGAAAATAGCTAAATTGGGAATGTCCTCCGCCAATGAAAACTTATAATTTCACTCATTCCCTTTCCTACTAGCGCACTCATTCCTATTCTGATTACTTCTTGTATACAACTTTACGACGTTTCAAGAGTGAAGTGCAACTCGATACAACTGTCTTGCTTTGATTTATGACTTCAGTGTCACAGGTGTAGTAATACGGGAATACGGAGTTTTTGTAGTTATTGCTATCTTCATTTCCGTCAACATTTATCGAAAATCCTATGTTTTGTAATTATTTCTCAAACATTAAATCGAAATAAAAATTTAGTTTCCGAATGGACTTTTAGCTTAATGAACTTCATTCACTGGAAATTTTTTCAACTTTAAGTCTTTATTACTAAAGTCATGTGTTAATTGGTAACGTATTTTATCATTGCTCCACCCGTAATATTTTTTCCATATACCTAATTATTGTTTCACGGCATATCTCTATTCATTTTGGAACGAGACTACCACGACAAAAAAACTGTGTTCGTGAATTGATAGCATCTGTTTTTGCTTCCAGACGTTCCGAGAGCAACGGATTGACGGTTGTGGGCTGTCGCTGCTGACAGAGGGCCACCTCACGTCCAGCCTGCACATGAAGCTTGGCCCCGCCCTCAAACTAAGAGCTTTGCTGGAGTGTAAAACTAACAGCCATTCTGTAAACGTTATCCACAACTGCACTGAGTGTAAAAACGACAGCGACGGCGGTAGCTTTACCTGTGTCGGTAGCGTTGATGTTAGTACTAGTAGTGTTAGTAATGGAAGTTTTCTTGAGGGAGACGATAGTAAAATCAATAGTGGCGATGGAGGCAGCGACTGTGAAAACAACGCTGCCGATTCCGACAGCTCTGAGTGTTTGAATGTAAATGGGTCACGTCCAAAGAGCGAATCTTAGTTAATTGTTGAGAGAGCAAGTTTTCCTATTCGGCCTGCTTCCAACCTCTATTTTATTGAAGGAATCGTTCACAAGTATTTCGGTTTGTAAGGTCACTAGGAAAATGTTACCAGGAATTCATAAATTCAGGTTGCAACTCTACGTATTCATTGCTATTGTGGAATATTGCGAACACCAGATTGGTTTGAAAGTTTTATTTTCTATCAAATTTGTTTTCGCCCTCTAATTATAAAAAACTTTTCTCCAAGCTTTGTACTAATTTCGCGTTGAAGACAAACGCGCGTGCAACATCATACTGTGTACACTTGTGTATTGTGCAATGCGTTCTCCTACCAATGAAAGACAACCAAAGACACTAGACACTATCTTTTTGTATCATAGTAGTACAATCTTGTATTGTTCATGTACATACGCTGCAGGTACGTAAGTGTGGCAGCATCCCAATCGTGTGTAGATACTTGCAGCATCCCAATGAACCAAGTACATCAAAAACTTCAAAAAGTTTTCCATGTGAGAAACTGCAAAATTAGGGGCATTGGGTGTGAGAATCTACCGTGGATGTATTGTAGCATCCCAAATGGTATTAGTTGCTTTATCGATTTCCATTTCTTTCCTTTTCTCTGCTCTGGTATCGAAGTGGATGCGGTACATGTTGCAAAAGTAATACCAGCAGTCCAAACTTCTGCTGTTGGTTCCTTAGGAGGAGTGTAAAACTTGCCCGTTAGGCGCAGGAATTCAGTCGAATAAAAAATGGTAAATTTTCTCAATTAGAGCAAATATTTTAAATAAGGTAGCATTTGCATAATGGTTAGGCGCATTAGAATACCGTACAGCCAACAGAAGGTGTAAAAGTTCGCGAAGGTGGTTTTACTAAAGTATGACAGTAAAATAATTTTATTGATTAAGAGAAACTTCCAGAAACTTATCGAATTGACGTCCCTTATGATTTATTAGATATTTCAGGCCGACGATAAAGAACAATGCTGGTATTCCTGGTCCCACTGGCTCTGAGAGTGCTGAGGCAGCAGGAGGATATAGTAGAAATAACTCGCATATCGCAGTAGGGATGAATGGAATATTAAGTGAGGCATCACTAATTACTCCGTATTTCCCAAATGTACACATAATGCAGTTATTTTTTTTAAGTTTTAAGAATTGTATCGTTCAAAAGGTAGCCTTGACGGCTGGTACAGATTTGTATCCCTTTGAAATGTGGGGGATATTTCTGCCGCATCCTTGACTTCGACTATTGTAACACCACGAACATCACTCGTGATGGTCGAGTTACTCAGTCTCCAAACTTTTCATACCTCGTCCTTGTCCAATGGTACCACAGTCACCAGTGTGACGTACACGCGTGCGTACGCTTTTGCACTCGAATTTTGGTTGCTGCCAGCTAAGGAAAATCCAAACTTTTTATTAGCCCTTTACAAAAAGTCATCAAAATGGACTTCCAGCGTCCATTTCCTGCCCTCCATTTCCAATAACCTGGCGAGCCTTCACCTGCACTCTTAGATCATTTATGAACTTCCGAGGCATACTCAGCAACCTTGTCTAACTTTTTCGCTGCCTCGATAAATTTATAAAATATTTGATAGAATACGCGGACGGCCAAAATTTTTGCAGATGCTCATGCGAAGAAGTTGAACTGAGAAGCGTTCTGGCGACAAAATTTGTGAATCGACTGAGTTGTTGATTCGAACTCAGCGGCACAATGCTAGGCCTACGACGAACTTTATCATAAAAATTATGTGTTTCCTTGCCCATGGCTTTTACTTGCTCAGGCAGAAACTTTTAGAGTTTTAGATCTGCGTTAGATGCACGGTGCTACGCGTCTGTCGTGGGGCGTAGGGTGCTGGGGGAGAAGGAGAGGCTGTGTGCGATTATTCCAATTGTGGCAGGGCATGCTGCTGTAACATACTGTAAATGATGGTTGATGGTACGCGAATAGTCATCCATTTGTAACCTTGTACATAATACTATAAGTAGAATGCCGAATAAATGTTTTCTTTTGTTGAGCCGATTTTATCTTCGCCCTCGCAAAGTCCCGTCACCGAGCGCGTCCCGAGTGAGCTTCTGGAGAATCGTCCCATCGAACGAATATGAAACTTCCCGAAACAAGAAATTCGCGTGCGTGGATGTTAGAAATAAAAATATTCCGGGCGTGAATTTTGGTAAAAAGGATTTCCCGTGCGTGGATTGTAACAATTAGGATTTTCCGTGCGTGGACATTGGATGTTATGCACATTCGAAATAGTGCTGTCACATGATGTGGTCGTGCATTCTGCTAATTATTTTTCAACCAGAAGTTCACCCGCCAACTATTCAGAGTTTGTGAAAAAATTTTGAATTCAATCATCGCTGCATACAATGCGCTGTCTAATCGATAGTGTGTTGTAAAACTTTTCATCACACCATGGGATTTGTGTATATTTCTAACGTCCCCAAGCTGTCAAAAATGATGGTAAATCTCAGGTGGCAATGCAATTTTCCATATCACTGGTACGGACTACCTTCTCTGACACGGTCTCGTTCATTATAAATGAAGAGTCCTTAGACATGTGTTCAAAAAACATTTACTTGACAGAATAGCTCAACAGAGCAGAACAAAATTTATCGACAATCAGAATATCAACTAAGCAAAAAATATAAAGGACAAAGGTACTTGCTAAAGGTACTAACGCTAAAAATAAGTCTTTAGTATTTAGTGGCGTGACCTTACTTGCAATAACAGTATGGAGACGATTGTTGAACTGGAAACAAACTTTTGACTCTGTGTCTTTCTTGCTTTCAAATGATCCTCAACTCAGTACGGTTCCTTGGACTCCTGTGTACAGCAGTTTTGAATATTCGCCACAAATTTTTAATGGGATTGAAGTTATGCGATTGGCTAGGTCACGGAAGGACACTAATTTTCATATTAGTTAATATGAAATTCTGCTCTTAATGTCTTCATATGTTTAGGGTTATTGTCTTGCTGAAAGATCCACATTTACCGACCGTAGAATTTTCTTGCGCTCAGAAACAGCTTCTGCGCCAGTACCTGCCCGTGCATGGAACACTCCATTTTCCCCTCAAATATGTGAAGTTACCCTTCACCATGGACAGAACAACAACCCTACACCATGACGCTGCCGCCTCCATGCTTGACGGTAGGAATGGTGTTCTTGGGATAATAGGCAGTGCCTGTTTTCCCCCAAACATGATGAGCATCATTTCCACTGAAAAGAACAATTTTGTTTTCAACCGCACCTAACAACCCGTTCCCAAAACCCAATTTCTTTGTCAAGTATGTGTTTGGCAAACGTTAAACTGTTCTTCAAAGGCTTTGCTGTAAGAAAAGTTTTGCATGGAGTAAGGCATGTCCTCGTAGATCCCTCCGATGCAATTCTTCATCAACTCCGACTGACGTAAGCTCCTCCTCCTGACGCATTTTTCCGACTGACGGAAACTCGTAACTTCAGTTCTTTCTATAAGCTCTCGCGGGTTGCCAGGGGCTCACTGGTCACCTTACATGGCACGCAGGGTCGAGACCGGCCCGACGTCGTGGGAGAATTTTCGACCTTTGACAGATTGGAGATTGCCCCCCAGACTCGCAATGCATATGAACTATTGCCTCAACAGTCGGGTATGGAACCATAACACGTTCAATAATCTGCCTCTTGGTGGATCTTTCATTACGAATTCAATTATTTGTTTTCGAAAAGCTCCTGGTGTTTCTTTGACTATCGGCTTTGTGGCCTGAGCATCCATTTTTAACAAAATCTGGGGAGGTGATGATTGCATCGATCGTAGTATGTTTGCATTGCATGCACTTCTAAAAGTTCCTGGAAGCTTTGTAGAATACTTCTTAATCAACACACTGAAATTATGCTATAAAATAACCATGATTTGACATCCAATCAATTTTGGCCACATACCCAAGTCTGACAAAAAAAAATTTTGTTGATTTGATTTTCAGGTTGTCAAAAATTTTGTTGTGTTCTATTAAAATACTCTGGTAATTATACGGTCTCTGCACTACCAGTACTTGTTCCATCAAACCAGAGCTCGAAATTTTCGAAATGCGTACATCAAAAATAGAGTTGTGCAAGCATGCACTCACAGAACCCCGTAGAAATGTACAACACGCCATTAAAAATGTCATTTTATGTATTTATAATCATCAGAGGTAATTGAAAATTTTGCTGCTCACGGAACACGGATTTAAAGAACCATAGAATCAATCAGGAAAATGAAATAAAGCAGTTACGTTGATGGAGATAAAAAATATCAAAATTAGGAACGTAAAAGTTTGCAACACGTTTGGAATTTTAACATTTTCATACTAATATTGTGCAAGGTAACATTAGTAGAACGTCTTTAAGTTTCTAGAATATTCTGGATTGCGCTAGAGGCATTTAATATAGGCTCGAGTATAAATATTGCATCATTCTTTATCTGGCGTCGTGTAAGC
>VOMN01033914.1:0-11755 GCA_014899125.1 Orchestia grillus | reverse complement strand
AACCTGTATCTGATGTAAATTACTTGGGGTAAATAAATGTTTTACAAATGTTTACAAATGTTTAACATAATCTGGAGAGGTAATGCTTGTGCTCATCGCAGCTTCTCTACACTACTTGTGCTTCTGGAAGTCTCTGGAAGTTTTATCAAATCTTTTTCAATCAAGATTCTCAAGTAGCGCTATAGAATAGCATTAATTTTACATGATATTAATTTTGGGCAAATGCTTTTGTCCCATACATTTTTGTTAAGTTGATTTTCATGTTATCAATTAATTATGTTTTCCTCAATTTAAGTGTTCTGGTAAATATATATTCTCTGAATTAAGTGTACTCTTTTCTCCAAACCACTGCTCGAAATTATCAAAATACATAAAAAATAAGGCTGTGAAAATATTTATACCCTGACAGTGTATTTTTAATTTCAAAGAATAAAAAATGTGCCAATTAACTGGTTCAGGATAAAAAATAATACATGAATATTTTTTGCACGATTTTGAAGTGATACAAATTCAAATCGAATCAAAGACCACGTTGATTTTTAATGCAACGTGAATCGCCCCAACTATCGAACGGAGATAAGGTATTATCCCTCCAAATTAAGAGCCATTTTCAAGTGCCCTCGATGGCTCAGATTGTACGGGCGTGGACGCGTACTTGGGAAAACAATTTTAAACTCGATTTGCGAAGTAAGCTTTATGATTCACATTTGATATTCCTCGTTAATTAATCATACGTATGCAGAATTCTTTTCATGATTTATGTAAATTTTACCCCTGGGGAACTATATCCGAGCCTATTCTGTTTCTAAATTGGTCAGAAATGTCGCGGCAAATGTGATTTTTCCATGAGTAGAAAAAATATTTTCATGAAAATTTTATGTTCTGATAGCAATCGCTCCATGATTTTTTGTAAGCCCAGTCGCAAGAAAAACTCAGCAATGTAGGCACAAACTTAGATCCTATTTATAGTTCGATCGAGCAGTTGAAACCTGAACTACGTTGTCCACCCACGCCTGTCATCCCAGGGTGTAACAAAAAGTGGATCCCGTGACACATGAGATGAACATATTGATTTTCCGCAACTCTTGATTTATCCCTCGTGAGAGAAAGGCCGAGTACGTTGGACAGTGAGAGCAAATCTGGGAGCTTGGAGCTCCCTATTATTCACGTACCAACGGCACCAAGAGACAAGGTGCAGGCACATCAGTACCATGCTGTGCATCGCATCCCCTAATTCCTGACCGGTGTTTTTGATGGGCAAAAAAGAAAATGATTAAGTGACTGCGTGAAGGAAGCTATAACCCAACATCGATTGCATTGGCTTCGTACTGTACACTTCGATGCGGAGTTTACTCGGTTATCCGCTATAGGCAAACAAAGTATAAGCCTGGTGCTGTTATGCGCAAAGTTAGGAAATTATCCTTTGGAATTCCATATTCATGCCTAATTCTACGTTTTGGGGATATAAAGCAAAGGGCTCATAACTCGTCCTTAATAAATTGAAAGGGAATTCAATAAAGGAAATTAATGCACGAGGTTATGAAACTATGCTTAGGAAATTCAATTATCAGGTACGATTCTACTGCGTAGGGATATAGAGCGAAATGCTCTTAATTCCTCATTAATGGATCGAAATCTTCAACGGCTATTATTGCGCAACCTGAGAGGTCTGTTGTCCGTCTGAGGTGGTGCAGCACTTCATTACCTCACGTCGGCCAGCCTTGCGATGACGAGAAGTGTCCTGTGTCCCGAGACGTGTCTTGTGTCGCGAGACGTGTCCTGTGTCGCGAGACGTGTCCTGTGTCGCGAGACGGACCTGGAGTACAGCGGAACACGTCAACAAGGCGCGAAGGTCGGATCCAAGTCATGTGAACTGAGTCCCAAACGGGAGAGTGAGACATTTATCTCTATCAAATTGTTCATTTCTTGTGACACTCCCTCACTGTGAGGACAGTCCATCTCTGTGATGACAGTCCATCTCTGTGAGGATAGTCTATCTCTGTGAGACAGTCGGCCTCTGAGACAGTTTTTTTACAAGACAATCCTTTTTTGTCTTATTCTTTTAAATATTCCTGCTTCACAGTGGTCTCTGTGTCTTCTCCGTGGGGGCATATTTCATGGCCGCATCTTGGGCGTCCATATGCAAGTACGCACATCGGTCTGAACCTCCTGTTATTGACATATTGATTAACACTATTGGATAAATATACTGTACGTAAATCTGCACCAGCTGCTATCACAAGCTTGCTTATAGCTGTCACGCATAGATCTGCTCCATATGCTTTTGTGTGCTTCTCTACATTCGTTCACAAGCGGTATTCTCAATATTGAAAATTGGAGAACTTTCCAGAATGAGTCACTTAACCTGTTTAACGGGTATTGACATCATATGATGTCCGCGTGGATGTTGTATTCACACGGTCGCTGTCGATTACACATACCGTGTGAATGTAACACCGGCCACCTGGGCGGTAACCGTTAACAGGTTAACTGAGAAGATCCCGCATTTACTGAAATGTCTACTGACTTAATTTCTTGAGCCATGTCTGCCAAACGTGCAGTTCCGATTCTGAAGTATAAAACTAGATATAAGCTCCTATGGGAGAGTTTTCTTGACTCAGATTCTATTGAATTGACTGAGGATCAACAACAGCATCGTTGTGCATCTGAGAAAGCGATTGTAGTTCTAAATGCTAACGCGCGTTAACTAGCAAACCAAATCGTCTAATATTGTAATATTAGATCTTGTTTTCCGGATAAATCAGGAGAAAAGCAAATGTGTCTCACGGAGTGTTTTGAACTGAGTGGATGTTGGCGTTTCTGCTGTGAGAGGGAGGGAAAAATCTGATCGCCGATAGAGTTTGCAGAAAACGTTCCCTTGGTCCTTTGGTCCTAGGCTTTATTTTCTTATTACGATGCAGGGCACAAGGCCTCCACTCTCGCTGCCGAAATTCGTAAAGTGGCAACGCTCTGCCCCTGGCAGTGAGAACCGAACTTACTGAAGTTGAAACTCCGGCTAGCGACGACAACATCTTCGAGAATTTTGCCAAGAGGGAGAAACACAAATAATTATAAATTCAAAACTCTTGCACAAAAATCTAAGCAGGGTCTTAGAGAAATTAATTAAGCGAGCGCCCGACACAGCGAGCCAGGAAAGCAGGGTCCCCAGACTGTGTTCTCTGAGGACAATGCCTGCCTTTTGATCGCTGAAAGAGAAACACCGGAAAGAAAGCGTCCTTTGAAAAATTCAGGTCCGTGAAGTCCATGAATGGAAATGCGAGTTGAGAGATTAGTTCGTAAACTGATGTTATGTCAGCTATAAATATTGGGATTAAATTTCCTGTCCCAGCCGCAGCCTTTAATTGCTGTTTGGTGTAAATAAACTTTGCGGCGCTGGAAATTACTTTATAGCTGAGGTAAATTGAGAAGTGTTAATTATCTTTATGATCACGATGACAGTTATTTTGGGAATACCATTCAAATTTTCCCGTCATATCGACACACTGAAATCGGCCGTCGTTGAGGCCTGCGTGCATCATTACCGAGTTCAGATGAGCGGACGTGCATATAATTGTCATAAAGGGATACGCCGCAGAATTCCCCGATGAAAAATTCTATACTTTAACTATTTCATAGTAAATATGTACGAAAAAAGCAAAATTCATTTAAGACAAAAATGCGTACTCTGGCCTCAACTCATACCATACTTCTCCAATTTTTCTACGTGTGGATTTTCTGAATGCTTCAACTATTCTCTAGATCCTTCTGGTTTTAAGGAATGTCCACCTGCAGTCTGCTTTCAGTCCTGAGATCCTGTTGCAACTCTTGACTTCTTTTGAGGAACCTCAACGCCCGTTGTTATGAAACTTTTTTGTTGTTGAAGTTAGCCCATACTAACCGCGTGTGCTCCTTCCAGAAAACTTGAAAAAATTCAAATAGAATGAATGATTTTGGGAATAACTATGTTTGAAAAATTACATCATTTATAATTCTTTTCTTAGTTATCTGTAGCGAATTTGAATAAAATGAAATTTTAAATCTATGAATTTTTAGAAGACGATAGCGGCGAAAGTCATAAAATTAGCCTGGGTTGCAATGAGTAAATGATGCTCTAGTCGATCGAATACCCACACTGGTTTGAGATAGGTCGTACTATTGACTGCCTTCCAGAACGATTTCCAGAACGAAATTGTCAGGGAAATCGGGCCGCTTCTTTTCAAGTCTACTCGTACTGTGGAGGCGGTACCTCAGAGAATTCTTTCAATCAGATCTCTTTTTCAGAAGTAAATGAAGTACTAATAGCATAAATGAACACTTACGTCTGGAATGAAAGGAAAGTGCATCCATGTCTCAACGCAGAAAATTTAATCTGAAAGAAAATGTATTGTTTGACAACTTTTGAAATATTTCATCCTGAATTGCCTTGTCACCCTTTATATCTTATTATCAAAACTGTCATTAACTCATAAGTATAATGATTGTTGTTCATAATCGTTACATATTCTCAAACTAGCTCGAGTAATAAGAATTTTAAAGGAAGTGATTGGAATTTTTCGGTATGAAAGGTAGCTTCTGCCACATAAATCTCAAGATATTTCAGTCAATGACTTCATAGACACCATAGTCGCGAAATACAGGGTAGCCCAGATGAAACCGGGCCCTTGCGTTGCTGAGCAATAGGAAACCAGGTTACAAGTATGGTATCTTATTAATATATGGTATCTTATTGAAACATGTTATTCTATTAAAAAATGATATCCTATTAAAACATGTTATTCTATTAAACTACAGTATCCTATTAAAACATGTTATTACATTAAAATATGGTATCCTATTAAAATACGGTATCCTATTAAAATATGGTATTCAAATTACAGAGTTCTGTTACTTCTGGGCCACCCTGCACAATAAACTATTCAGTATTCTAGGAAGATGAATTCTTCGGGCGTAATTAACGTTGGGGATTTTGATTGTAAACAATAAAAGAGCGAATAAATAAAAGAGAAAAGAAATAAATTCATTCATTTTAACATTTGTTACATTTTATTTCACGTATACCGATGGCGATAATGTCACTCCCTGGGTCTTGGCATCGCTGTGGAGGGCCACGCTGCCGTCGGCGGGCATTTTGTTGTCGAAAACACCGGAGTTTCGTTGCCGCTTGACCAACAAAAACACAATATCGTCAAAAACAATCTTTCTTAATTACTGGTACAACTAAAAAACTTTCGACTAACCTGCGCTGTTTGGCCATTAGAAGTAAGACGGGAGTGATTTCAGAAGTTATTTAAAAAAGCCGCCTACTGGTTGAAGTGAAAAATAACTGAGTAATAGCCATTACTAAAAATAACTGAGTCATTTTTACTTTGTGGAACCTCTGAAAAGTCCTTGAAAATTTCATGTAATTGACGTTGGGAAATTTATTGAATATTTCAAATTAGTTCCAGCATATATCCATAATTGCAATAACTGATAGTTTTATGAATTGTTTTTTATATTAGATAAATTTCACTGGGATGAGATTCGAACTGAATTTCACGTTCTAAGTAACTTTTTACCTTCCAAATTTTCCAATATTTTTTCCGACTTGCAGCTCGCGACAGAAAGATATTGGGTGGATGAGAGCAAATCGGAGATCGCTGAAACTCATAATTGCTCTCGGTGAGGCCGTGATGACGTCACATGTAAGAATGTAGACGCAAACTTTTTCGTTGCTCATTAATTTTATTTTTATGCAGGAATAAAATCGGGATGATTTTGAATGAATTCATTTTAGGTTCATTGGATCCATTTCAATATTAGCAGTGGCTCCTAAGTTTTCTAGAGCGTCGGACACATTCCAGCCTCTCGACTGAGACTCCAATTACTGTGCCTGAGGTCACGGTTTTGAACTGGGATTGATGAAGATTGCAGGTGAACTGGACGTTTTCTTGTTACTAGCCGGGTTGCAATTGCACTCTGGTGGGATAAAATTTTTCAGTAAAAGTCAACAACGGTTAAATTCACTCACTTTCGTCAGGAAGTGGGATAACCTAAAAAAATACTCCACAAAATTTCTGTTGCATCACGTCTAGACGCGTTCGAAATGCAAAATGAGGGCGTCATTTTGGCAGTTCTTATACGATTTTAACATGAATTGGCCGTTCTTAATCTTTTCCTATTAAATACTACGAGAAAGGTTCAACACCTTTGAAGCTCAGCCCAAAATTTAGGAATATAGAGGAGGAACGAAATTGCTTTCGTTCTCGAGAAAGCTTCCAGTTTTGAATACGACAAAAATGGTCTAAAACCCTTGGTCGCAGGTGCCGACGGAATTGCTTGTGTAAATTTATGAGATTTTTCCCCGTTGCCCTGGAGCCTGCAGTCGTTGTTTTAATAATAATAGCAACAGAACTATACCGCTATCATTATGAACGGAGAATGGTGCCACGGAATGGTGGAAATTTTTGATGATGTCGGTAGAAAAATGCGAATAAATCGACAGCAAGAATTCATTTAATGTTGTACGTCGAAAGTGGGCACGAGTAAAGTAGAAGTAACCAACTGATTTTCTTTCTTGCATTCTATCGTTATTTCCATCAATTAGTGCATGAAGTATTGAAATTTCACGTAAATCAACAACGTTTCGTTTATGCGGAATAAATTGACTCCGAATTAACCTAGATCGAACGTAGCTGCTCCTCCGATACTTGAGGTGATTAAACTCTACTACGTGGTCTCTGAATCCATCAGCACCTAATCCCAATGAAACGTTAAATCCAATTACGTCGAAGCCGAAAAAGCGCACGCTTGATCGAACAATGTTCAAGCGAATTAATATTCTCGCGCTTGACTCGCGGTGCTAACTGATCTTGCGAAAGTCATCAAGCCTGTCAGTCATAATTCCTTGTTAGCGAGCTTCTTAGTTCCGGGCAGAGTTGTTGATGGTGACGGGTGGGCGTAAACTTCCTTTCCGCGTGAATTCTGATCAGAGATTTACTGCTGCATGTAAGCTGCTGGAAAATACGACTTCCATATCTTGTTTGACTCTGCGTTTACTAAGAAGCAATATTGACTTGCACCCGGAAACTACATTTGCCCTGCGAGGTGTGGGCATTTGCCATAATGGCTGATTGGCGTAGATGGTCGTGCACTAACGTACGTCTTCCAACTTGTCATTCCCAGCGCTTTGTTGTGTCCTTAAAACTTGCAAGGATTACTTGGATAGGATCCGTCGAAAGCTCTTGCGCAATAGTTAGTTGTTTGGTCTGTGTGCCGCTGCAGGTTTGGCTGCAGGTTTGGCATCAGGTTTGGCATCAGGTTTAGCATCAGGTTTGGCATCAGGTTTAGCATCAGGTTTGGCATCAGGTTTAGCATCAGGTTTGGCATCAGGTTTAGCATCAGGTTTGGCATCAGGTTTGGCATCAGGTTTGGCATCAGGTTTGGCATCAGGTTTGGCTGCAGGTTTGGCATCAGATTTAGCATCAGGTTTGGCTGCAGGTTTGGCTACAGGTTTGGCATCAGGTTTGGCATCAGGTTTAGCATCAGGTTTGGCATCAGGTTTGGCTGCAGGTTTGGCATCATTTTTGTCATCAGATTTGTCATCAGATTTGGCATCAGATTTGGCATCAGATTTGACATCAGATTTGGCATCAGATTTGGCATTAGGTTTGGCTGCAGGTTTGGCTGCAGGTTTGGCTACAGGTTCAGCATCAGGTTTGGCATCAGGTTTGGCTGCACTTCTAAAGATTTCTGGACTGTAAGGACGCGGGACGCGATGGGCCCAAATTCTGGTGGGATTTAACTTGTGTTGTAGCTTCTTCAGTACGAGAAAGTTATCACATCACCCAGAGTTAAGCACTGTGCTGTCCCGCTGTTTTATGCGTGCAGATAACGGCTTCATTTCGAGTAATGTCGTGCTGTTTCAGGGCTGCAGCCGTGTGAAATCGTTACTCTGAGTAATCGTAAACTTTGATAGAGTACATGGCTGCATAATGATCTGAGTTTGAGTTGGTTGAAGAGACTTGCTGGGATATGTGTGGAATAGTTTACTGTGTTTCCTTTACCAAGGCTTACTGACACTGAACGAGGTTTTGTTTGGATACGAAGCGTTGGTGTTTTAACGGTTTCAATGCTTATGATTATATTGGAGGTGATTTTTATACGGAATATAAATCAATCTATCTAACATTTCCTTCTGTTACTGTTGATCTACATTACATGGGGCATAGGATAGACAATAGGGTTAGGTCAATTAGATTTGTGTCGCGTACCGAGCGTCTAAGCTCGAGAAATATATCGTATTGTCAGGTCAAGAATCTCCAGGTTCAATTAGTGGCCCTACTTTCCAATCATTCGTTAACTGAAATCTAATCGTCAAATGATACATGAATTGGTCGCGTTGGCGTAAGCAGTTCTTGTCACAATAAGTTTCCGATGCTAACAGAAAGGGGACGCACTCAGAATAAGAAATCAATTGAGCTGTTTGAATTTTCAAAAGATACTAAATGAGTCCTGCATTGCGAACGTACTTCACGATGCAACCTCCCTCAGCAAGAACACAAGCGGCTCCAAGTACACGGACAGGTCACCGCGCAATGGAAGATATTGTCGCGTGACGTTCACATGATTGCTGTTTCGTCCTAATGGCAGAGCCGTGTTGAAACTTGAAAAATCAGGAAACGAATATCAATCACCTTGTGCTTCGTAAAGTTCAACATGATACATAAGTTGTTTTCTGGAAGCCCAAATTAAAAAAAAAAAATTCAATAGACGATGCTGGACTGGTATTTAGTCAGGAGCCGTCGATGGACGAAAGAAAGCGAAGAATAAAATCTGACAGACGTGGCCTTAATTTTCTCCTCTAGGACGGGAGACGTGTGGAGGCACTAAGGGAAGGGAAGATTCAAATCTTCGCTGTATTGTTTTCAAGGGAATGCGTAGCAAAGGACCAATGATGGCTAAGGCCGCCGTATCTTATATTCTTGTCTTCAAATCGTCATTATTTACGTCTGGAATTATTAGCAGTGAGCTTTGATATTTTGAGAGGTTAGGGACATACTATCGCCAGCTACAGCTGCCCCCGATCGTTAGTGCCGTGTGCAAGATGACAATTTTACCGGTGCACGGAGTCCAAGGCCTGTAAAATTGATCTAAAACGCACGAAAAGATTTGATCAACTGGCTTTAACAATCTTCAAATCTGTGCATAATCTTGCGTCAAGGTAAGGTGTGGTCAGAACTCCCGCTGTCTCTAATTAAGAAAGAGTTGAGTGTACTTTAACCATTTCTGAGCTATTAACCATGCGAATGAAATTGAGTAGTTGTATTGACTTCCTGCAAAGGAGGTCGAGGCCACTAACAGCAGTCCGAGAAGGATAACTCTTCTTAAAAACTGTAATTTAACAGCTATTTCAATCATGTTTTTGAACTCCCTTGTTTATCCAGTTATTTTAGATACTCTGCATTAACTTAATGACTAATAACTCGAACGTTCACCGTTACTCCATAAACTTGTTTATTGTGAGTACATGTCACGGGGATATGGTCCACTTACTCAAAGAAAAAGATTTCATTTTGAGGGAAGCGTGATGGCATTTGAATACAAGAATTTAGATGAGCTGCAGTTAAATTTGTCGGCACATTATTCTTTGTCACCTTTCACAACGTCGTTTCCAAAAACACTGCTTCGATCATTTTTGTGGGCATTTTGAACTGCAATTAATTCCTCGATTCAGAAACTGAGTGTGCCCAGTACAGTGCATCAAAGTGTTGATTGTTGTTCATTGATGATTGCATTTTTAGAGTCTCGGGTGCCTAGCGCGAAGTCCCTGGACGAAGCCTTCCCGCTTGCCTTATGGTTTCCATCACGGCTGGTCTCGCGTGAAGTATAACAGGCCACTCCGCCAGTTCATGACGCCCACTCCGCCAANTCCTTCGGCACTCAGTCTCCGATCACAACCCTGCAGCAACTCTTCAAAACTTTAATAATCTGGCGTCTATGCGTCTTCAAGGATGCCGTTGCAGGCTGTTATAAATGCTTTCTATGCTGTGCTGTGCAAGGCATAGAAATAATGGTCAACAGAAATAGCCTCGAACAGGCTCCTGGGACTTGGAGGTAGGAACGGAGTGCTAAAGTGCTGGTTAGCTGTATTTCATATTTTCATTACTGGCTTTTATAATAAATTTTAACAAATCACCTAAAGTTGAAGAGACAAGCATCATTCCGTTTATTTCTACGTGAGAAGTTGAGGTGGAACTATTCTCGACGCATGAAAGTGCTAAACTACGATCAAACTTTTAATATTTCTCTGGAATTTAGGCCCTGTGCCTTTGTGCAAGAGTCTTGAAAGAACGAGAATAACGCATGAGTTCTGTCAGTTGACACGCTGAAACTTTCGTCCACTACCTGTACGAATGTGGGAGCCGGGCAAGCCTCCCACGGTAGTCTCCGGCGGCGGCGGGGGCGAGCAGCTGTGGGGCGCGTCACTAAAGACCAGTGACGCCCACAGGCCGCGCGCTGCAGTGCAGTCGGCGCACAGGGCGCACACTCGCCAGAAGCTCAGGTAGAAAAAAAGATTTGAGGATTATGTGCGAGAAAACGTAGAATGCGTTCCCTTCAACGCGGAAACGTCTGACGCGCTTGCTTACGTCTGACGCGCTTGCTTACTACGTCTGACGCGCTTGCTTACTACGTCTGACGCGCTTGCTTACAAGTCTGGCGCGCTTGCTTGCGTCTGACNTGCTTACAACGTCTGACGCGCTTGCTTACAACGTCTGACGCGCTTGCTTACGTCTGACGTGCTTGCTTACAACGTCTGACGCGCTTGCTTACAAGTCTGACGCGCTTGCTTACAACGTCTGACGCGCTTGCTTACGTCTAGGCCGTATACGAGTATGTGTGGCAAACAACCGTCCGCGAGTCGTAAGTGAATACCTAACGAGTGTCCATGGGCCATTATTTAAAGCATTATCATACGGGGTGACAGTCCATGCGCAGCTATCAAGCGTTACTCTCCTAGAAATAAGCGTCAGTGAGGGATGAACAATGTTTGCACTCAGCAATTAGTGAGCGTTCTGTTGAAAACGAGCTCTGTGCTCGGCAAACAAGCGTCCATGCTTAGTAATAAGTGTGCCTACCAGCAGACAAGATTTCACGATGCTGGTAAAAAGCCCATGCTCGCTTAGAAATGTCGATAAGTAGAGAAACGTAAATAACCGTGCAATCATTACTCTTATACAACTGCCCAAAAAATGTTTATGCATTTTAAACTAACATTTTACAGACGCTAAGCTTGCCCGCACGGCTACAGAACTGCGTGAGGCCCACACGCGTCACTGATCACCAAATTAGCTTCTGAACGATGGAGCGGGACCCACGTGCTAGCATGTTGTGAGGTGGAGCCTGACTGAATTACTGGCGCGTTACTCTGCGTAGAAACAAAATGATCGAGTGGGCTTCCAGTAAGAAATAAAGGCTTTTCGCTAAATTCGTGATAGAGACGTTAGACATGATTCCTTTTTGGTAATTGAGTGGTTTGTATCAATTATGTGTAAGTTTTACATGAATCTAAATTTCATTGTATTTTCACTTGAACTCGAAAAGAAGAAGAGCTTGAAAGTAATCTCTCAAAAAGGCCCGTTGTGCTTGCGGTGTTTACGGCTCAGTCGCAAGAGTTGCGAGGCGGACGTTGGAGCTCCGCTTTCTAACTTGAGTCATGTTCCGGCGCTGATCAAAGTAAAGGAAGTGAAAACTGCCGCAACTTTTAGCCTAGCCG
>VOMN01033910.1:0-36795 GCA_014899125.1 Orchestia grillus | reverse complement strand
TCGAACGTTACGAATACTTATTTGACCCACTGTATATACACACTACAACGCATCCAGCAACACATACTACATACTTCAACACATTTGAGCTCGCCAATTCGCACACAGCACTTGTCGCGCTACGCGCTTAAAAGCAGAGTGCCCCAACAGCCGCTCGGACTGGTAGTTTCAGTGAACGCATTTCAGCGCAGCCCTAAAATTTGCGAAATGTTTTACAGGGGGTGGAGAGAGTTCTTGGAGTAAATAAAGTTTTTGTATTTGTGTGGTGACACATGATGATAAAAGAATGGATGAAAATCACATACCACAATGCACCCGGACTGTACAGTTCAGTATTAATATTCTACTATTGCAAATATTTATTTCTCACTTTCACGGTTTTCAGGAATGGATTTTCCCATAATGCAGGGTGGCTTTGAAGTAACTGACCCCTTTAAAGAGGATGCTATATTTTAATAAGAATTCAATTTTAATGGGATACCGTATTTTAATGGGATAACATATTTTAATAAGCTAACATATTTTAATAGGATACTATATTTTATAGGATACCACATACGTAACTTGGTGTCCTATTGTGCAGCAACGCAAGGGTCAGTTACTTCTGGGCGGCCGTATAGATACTCTGCAGTAACTGCAATAGCAGAAAGCTGCAGGGTTAGCACCTGAGTCAACACTGATGATACCTGGAGATTGCGTCATCAAACGTTCGCTGCACCTGCACCGGCTTCCTCGGTCGACTTGCTCGGCTAATTTTTTGAAGTGCAGTCGTCGTACAATGCGTGCGCGCCTCCAGACAATGGTCACGCTAAAATCATATTTGCCTATCGAATCGGTCGGCATGCGTAGATTGATAATTGCTGGCCAGGTGTGGCGTTCTATGCGGCAATGTTAACTTTCATTAGCCTGACGTTTTCGAAGAGCTGGCGCGTCAGGGCATTTGGTATAAAATTATGAAATTTTCTGGACTAAATGTGTTCTGTAACAATAATCACTAGAATGATAAACCTCCAAGTGCCTGTGACATCTGTCACTGTACTAACTTGTTCTTATTTAAGTATGAACTCACATACTTCTATATGAGAATTGAAAATTTTGAACATATTGAAGCTACCATGCTGTAACTTCTGAGTGCCTATATTTTTTATTAAATCAACCTAATTTCAAACAGTTTCTTCATGTACCTAAAATTACACTTCATTTATGTACTCCGACGTTTTTGAATTGGTTCGAATGAACAGCTAAGGTACTACGAAACACGTTTCAAGCTCATCATCAACTAATAAAGCGACCCTTGAATAGACCAAAAAAAAAACCTCCAAATCAAGTGTTGAGGTACATTAGTGCAGGTCATGGGGTACTAGAGTTGTATTACCCTCTTTATTCATGAATTTTAGAAGCTTATCGATAATAAATAAAAAATATAAACTGTTTCACCAGGCTATCCAGACCCCCATAACAAGTAACTATTGATGACGTTATTTGCTTCAACACTGCCGGGCGCTGTCCTGTAGAGGAGAAGGTGCTAAGGTGTAACTTTATCTTGCAATATTCTCAAGCCGACACATCACAAATATTGACACTAACCCAGCCAAGTGAATTACGGGTGGCGTCACAGTAGGAGTATTTGGAAATGAAGACTTTGATCTTTTCACATCGCACGCCGTTGTTAACTGGAGGATATTTTCCGCAACCTTCGTTCCGTTATTTATTGGTCAACATTACTATATTTAAACGATTTTTACTTAGACTCGGTGTTTATTTTTACATTCACGATAAAAATCAGACCAAATTTTAGTATACCCTGTCTTTCAATTTGATTATGCTTAAAAATTGTTTAACTTCTCCTGTATTTCAGAGCGAGTTTAATTATGTTCGTACAAACAAACATACATGTCATCTCGAAATACATTCAGAAGCATATAATCTCCATGCTTTTTACGTCACAGAAAGCTTAAAGAAAAACTGGTAGGAGCCGAGCTACATTGATGTTAGTCCCGAGCTGGGCGCCTCTTCACTTCCTAAAATGGAAATTTATTCATGAAGCTTGCAGACCCTAAAATAAGCGGTCATAGCTTGATCAACTTTAAGAACTTCACTCAAAAACAGTCACTAAATTTCACCCGTAACCTTGGTTCCTGATCTCCAGCTGCTGTATCCTCCCATCCCCCTGAATATGAAAGCGCCCAAGAAAATCTAGGCTCGAGAATAAATCGAAAATTTCAGTGCGATTTGAAATATTTAGCTTGTCAAATGCGTCGTTTTGCGTGCCATGAAGCACAGGAAAAGATGGCAGCTTCCACAACCGTGGGCCACGCTCCTCGTTTTTGCGTTGCTTTCTTGTGCGAAAATTTTTATTGAAAGCCGAATGCGTTGCGAATTGAATGGAGTGTCCAGCGCTGTGGTCATTTGACTTTTACATCTCTTCAAGTCATGTTACAGTATGGACTCTAGCATGTTCTTATGAAATAAACTCTATTATGCACTAGAGTTTTTGTTATCTATGCAAATCCAATTGCACTTGTTTTTTAGGAATAACGTTTCAGAGTTATAGATGCATAATTATTCTCTGAACCATCATTGGGAATTCATCAGTTTCCAAGGTCAAAAAACCCAACATGTTGCAGAATCAATCCCCGTAATAGTAAAAATATTTATTGCTGGTACTAGTCTTTGATGAAACTTCCTCAATTAGGAAAAATAATTAGCAATATTAAGAAATAATCTTTAATGTTGGTACTAATCTTCGCCAAAGCTTTCTTAATTAGGAAAAATAATTGGGATAATTAAGAAAAAAATATTTACTACTGGTACTAGTTTACGCTAAAGCCCACTCAATTAGGAAAAATAATTAGGAAAATTATGAAAAAGTATTTACATCTTTCACTGGTCTTCCCTAAAGCCCATTCAATCAGAAAAAAAATATTTCCATTCAACTTTATTTGCCCAGATTGAATGGAAGCGTCGTGCTATATATCCTCATATGGTTTTGTCATATTTCGAATATATTATTGAAAATATAATACATAGTCTATTGGGGTTCCAATGCCGTGCTGTTAAATGTGATCTAGAATTAGTTCAGCAATATTTTTTACGACAGTATTGCTAAGTTAAATTGAGAAGCTTTGAATACTTTCAAAAGCCATGAGCTGTACGACGCCTTAATAATCATGATGCCATGAAATAATATTTAATATCAGTGTTGTTCACCTACGTTAAGGACGAACCGTTATCTTACGTCAGTTTATGCGTTCAAGATGAACCATGGAACGGTAGGCCTGATTAAATAATTTCCTTTGCTCAAGTGTGCTATTTTGTTACTCCTACTGTTAGCGATCTACTAAAATTGAAGTACACGTATTGTTGGATCTGCATTTCATGCCAAAATAACGATCGATGAAATTCACCATCCGAAAAACTTTCAAAACGAATATATGCAGAATTTTTGCTTTGTATTTAAGGTAATGAATGCCACCTTCCCGTTTTATACATTGATTTTTAAAACGTTTACCTTTCCTGGGTTCCTTGTTCATATTACGTTGAATTATGAATGATCTGCAAGTTTCACAAAGATTTATGCTTTGCTTTTAGTGATGGCCTCTCGTATTTGTACCCACATTCTGTATCATAATTTCAGTGTCATCTGTGTTTCTTCACGAAGTAAGTAATGGAATAAAGGAAACAAATATAAAAGCTGAGAAGTTCTTACGAGAAAAGTTTCTCCTTTGGGAGTTTTAGTCAAGAATGAGCAGGCTCTCGATTAAAATAAATTAATTGTAGAATGTCCACCAGAATTGGTGCTTTCATCAAACTAATGGCCACACTTCCGCCCCCCAACGGGCCATCTGGCCACAGATGCTCCAAGCGACGTAAAGTCTACGACTGGCTGTAGCCGTCCTTCAAAATAAATCGAGTAATTTCAACCGACTTGAAATATTTTTATTGGTATCTTTCAAAACGTATCTCATCTTTTGTTCCCGTATGCATGATTTACGTGCAAAGCTCGTAACAACGTTCTTGTTAGTAGCCATATATAATGCATATTTAAAAAGTGATCAAAATGTTACTTCGTTTGAGCTTTAGGAGGAGCTGGGGGCAAATTATTCTAATATCTGAGAGTATCAATCTGAATGAAAGTTCTATATTGCAGGTTGTCTAACAGATATTAAATTATTACAAGTACTTCCATGACCTTCCTTACCACTCGATAAAAATGCCGAACTACAGAGCTCTTTATAACTCATTTTGAGTTTGAATCGCTTGGGAAAGAAAAGCATCTACCCGATAATGTTTTTAAGGAAGAAAAAATAACATCTACAAATTAAACAGATCAAACAGTACCTGTAAAAACCGATGTAAAGATCATCAATGAAATCTCTTTAAAAAAGTAACAAAAACAAAACGAGTCCACTTCTGTGGGGAACTGTTGATAGTAAAAATTGATTCAAAAAGAACCTGAAAAATCATCACAGAAGTACCACAATGTGGAACTATTGACGACAGAAGTAATTTTGAAAATCCTTCAGAAATAGCTACATATATCAAAACTCTTTTCAAAAATCTGCTCGAAGGTCTTCGATGAGACGTTTGCAGCAACTCTACATAAGCCAACGGCCAAAAATTTAGCCAAAACTTCCGATCTTTACGCTAAGAAAAATTGAGACCAAGTTCAGTAAATCTATCAGAGGCACCCCAAAGCCCGTGTACATGCCAGTCTTCATTACATCGAAGACAGCTTCTCTGTTGCTGCACTAATGATTGGTGTGATAATCATGGCTTCCAATGTTCAGCGTTATGTTCTCACTTTTATGATATGTCTTTTAATGTGATTGGCGCATCTACTATGTCTGAGGAATTATTCGACGAATTTGTACAATAATTCATGCATGGTCGACTATCCATCACTTCTCAGTGGACGATCAACCCCCGAATTCAAAATCATAGTTGGAAGTATTGACGTGATTTAGATTTTTTATTACAGCACTGTACTCTTACCTAGTTACAGCCAAGCAATTTATCATATCACGTGTCACTTATTTTAGGAATAAAAGATCGTTTCTTCCAGTCTAACATCACAAGTTTGTACTGTACGATTATAAACTAACACCACACCGCGTACGTACGTTACACATGAACTGGACACAAATTCGCAAAAGTTCTGTCGCGCTTCAACTCTAATTCAAGTTACAAATGTCTCATTCTGCATGGTTCGTATGAGGTTGAACTCTTTGTAATAATTTTACGTTTTATCTTATGTATCAGAGAATAAATGTAATAGGTCATCTCTCGACGATAATTTTAGAATTTTAAAAGGCATGCACAACGAATCACACGATTATTTTGGTTAATATTTAACTTTAGTGCTTAACACCGAATGAAGAATAGTACTCAGAATTTTCAACGGAACTTTCACACATAATTATGAGGTTATAGTCTTATTTATCTCAGATTAGACGTTTCAACGCAACTTCCCCCATAATTTTAAGGCTGTAATCTTACTCTTTGAAAACCCGATAGTACCATTCTCTGTCCGTGACTAATTTTAGAATAAGTATTTTTTCTTTATTTTTTCTTTACAGCATTTGGTTTGAATATAAAACGTTAAATACGGAGATTCAATGGTCTTCGCCGCCACATAAGTGTACTCAGGAGAGCTGAAAATGTTCTCACGTATCGTCAGACTTTCCTAATTTTGCAGTGCTGAAGAACAACGAACTTTTCCTCACCCGCATGATTTAAGAGCATTTCCCAATGTTGTTGAAATTATGCAGTATTCCCGGAAGTTTCACATTTTGCTCGAATAACAACTTCACTCTGCCTTGAAGTCGTCGCCGTGGTTAACTGTCAATGCTACTAAGGCTGTCAGAGCTGTTGGATGTTGCCGTTTTAAGAAACTTTACCTCAGCCTAAAAACTGTGGTGAGCTCTCTTTTTTCGACGTTTAGTATGTTTTCGAAACTTCTATTGTGACTTGCACATACCCAATTAATCGTAACAATAATATAAATGCTGATTTGTGCCATTCGCAAGGTTGATTGTTTCAGTTATTTTCTTATGTTTTTTTAATCTTAGGCAGCGAAAAGCAATAACTATTTTACTGAAAGCTTCACTACGTCACACTCCACACGCTGCCCTCTCACCGCTGTGCATATGTTTTGGAAAGAATCGCTATCGATTCACACACTTTCCAGGACAGACGTATAGCCCAAAGTCAACAACACTTCTCTCACACACGCACACGATACCATCGTGCGGCTCGTCCACTTGATGGGTGTGCAACCATCAAACTGCTATTCACAACAGCCTTCTACAGCAGCTGGCTGAATAAGGACACGAGCACGGCAAACAATGCAACTGCGATGAGACGGCACATCAGTACGGGCCGGGCCAGCGTGGCCGAACTTCCCGAAGAAATGTAGGACATCCATCGCTGGAACGACTGTACTTGTAACTGGTGACGGTCTGAACTTTGATTCTGTGACTCGTTGGGAAAATGAACTTATTCACTCTCCGTGTCCGTACGAATAAGATTCAATTAGAGTACCATGTGTTACTAAAATTGTAAATATTGCATTGATTTAGATGCGCGTGAGAGAGATGTGTCCGTAAAGCACAAAAATGCAATATTAGAAGTATGTACAGCAATGAAAATGGAATCCATCGGACGTTCGTTTCTTGGGGAGCAGCGATTGATGTGTTTAATGAACTAGCGTTGTAATCAACGCGCAGTGCCGGTCAATTGAAGTTCAAACGAACATCATCAGCATCTTGCGACATGACAGGCTCAAAAGAATTGCTCCAGAGAGCCAGAGTTACAACACACACAAGTTCCAGCTTAAATAGGTGCTGCTGTTGTGTTCCTTTAGCTCAGTATAAATTCGAAGTTACTTGCTAGAAATATGCCCACATATTTAGCTTCTCATCCACCATTGTTCATCAGTCTATAATTTTTCTCGTCTCTATTTGAACTCATTGCTCTTATCCTGGAAAACGTACCAGGCAGTCGAAAATTCCTTGGAAACCTACTTCCTCGATCAGGAATTCGAGGAAGAAACATTCTAAATGAACTAAATCAGGAATTAAACCAATGCGCTATCTTCTCTGATTTACGGCTTTGAAGATAGGGTTTGTTGAATTTACTGCCATGAAGATAGGGCTTGCTGAATTTACTGCCTTGAAGGTAGGGCTTGCGGAATTTACTGCCTTAAAGATAGGGCTTGCTGAATTCATTGTCGTGAAGATAGGGCTTGCTGAAAGGCTGCAGCGTCCGTAACCCCATTCGATGGTGTAAATGGTGTTCATTTGATGGTGTTCATGGCGTTTATTTGATGGTGTTCACGTCCCGCTTTGTCTCAGGTGAGGCCGTGTGTGCTTGGTTTGCTGGAAAGACTTGAAGTTCCTGAAGGCATTTAATAACAGTTGCGTTGAAATTAATGCTGAGGATGGCAAGTATTTGTCTGGCGTAAGATTGTTTCAAATGAACTAATGCATCAACGGTGGAATAGCTCGTCTGAATTACCCTTGAACATCTGTATGCAATACATGCAGCGTCTGCGTAGTTTACTCAATGGTATCAGGCCCTTCAATTTTTTCTGGGTTCACAATAATTTTTTGAGAGAAGTTGCTTTTTGGCGAGCAAGGGTCCCTAGTGGAATTTATTGCATCGACACTTAACTTTCCTCCTTGATATCTTTTTCTCCGTGAACAGATCTTTCCTCCTAGTTACCTCTTTCTTCCGAGAGCAGATATTTCCTCCTAGTTACCTCTTTCTTCCGAGAGCAGATATTTCCTCCTTGTTACCTCTTTCTTCCGAGAACGGATCTTTCCTCCTAGCCCCATACAAGGTAGAAGTGGAAGATCAAGCTTCGTTGTTTTTAAGAAAACTACTGCTTCCAATTCTCCAGCACAGTACGTTACGGCGAAATATGTTTTCATATTTTAAGCACCAAAAAGTCGTTAATGACGTCGACAACTTAAGGACCATAACATTTGCAAAATAGACGTCTCTTTTAATTAAAATCCAAAATAATTTGAGTCGAGTCTCTGTTTTTGGAGCAACAGTCGAGGCAGAAATTAACTGCCACGTTAGTCTCTGCAGCAGAGCGCTAACCTACAGTGGACAACATCCACAGCTCATAATCGCTTAAAGATTTTGTAGCAAGCCTTTATTTGAAAACAGAAGTTACAGTATACTGGTACATAAGCCACACTTTCTTGAGGTGTAAATTTAATTCTCAGTACTCCCAAATGATGCCTTTGTTTTATCATCTCATTCTCTTTCACATATTTTACGCAGTGCTAGTTTCATTTATTAGATGTATGAAGAGCAAATGAGTCAAACATCAGTTGTGCTATAAATTCGTAGTTTACATACAAGTGCAGGTAATTAGTCGTACATATCTTTTCTGATGCATCTATTTGAATACTTAGACGAATACGGAGCAGCGCGTGCACAAACACTTAGCGAGCCTCTAAAATTTTACCTCTTTCACTTCTCACACCTCCCATCACCCGACCTGAGTTTTGACCATGATTCTTCGCATCAGAGCTCCGATCGACCGACTCGCCTCAGCTGCGGCGTCTAAGACATGCATGACTCCCGTCTCATTATGCTAATATCATGCAAACTTTTCCTGCCAACTTCCTTGCATTCGGAACTCGTCAGTGGTGATTAAATTTACGTCTGCTTTGGTTTCCCTCAAGTGTGGCAGCTCGGACATAATTATTCAGAGCAATCGAGGGAGCAGGCGGGCGACTGCAGGTCGGGTCGGTCGCAGGCGGAGGCCCAATTTAACCGACATTTTCTGTCTCGCTAAACACTCCCGCATTTCATTAGCGTGGATGCCCTCATTCGGGGTTTGCGTTCCCGCGCAAACGTGGAAGAAAAATTAGAAGGAGATTTTCGCTCCGTATGTTAAAGACCAATATGCTCTCTCAAATCTTTGTAGCAGGGAGCTGATACAATTGATGAGGACCATTTTCTGATTATCATTGTCGAACGAGGAAAGCAGTGTTCGTAGACATGCCTATTGAACCGGCCTATTGAACTGGCGTATTATACAGTCCCATTTAACTGGTCCATTAAACTGGCCAATAAAACTGGCGTATTATGCTGCCCCATTAAACTGGACAATTTAACTGGCCTATTAAACTGGACTACTGAACTCGCTTCCGAGTAATAAATTAGGTTTTGTTCGATTTCTCAATACATTTTATGAATTACTTCGAATTTTGACGCCCTCCTGGACGAAAGACATTCATTCACCGCATAATTTTACTCGTTGCATTTAACACGAGCAATTTTTATCTAAAAACTGGGGAGATGAGGAACATAGGACGGTGCCGGTAAAAAAGTCCGCGCTTGGAATGCCTAGAAATTTGCAAAAGAGGAGACGTCTGTCTGGTCCCCCTGCACATATGTACGAGTCCTTGTCGGTACTTTTGCTTCTGCCAAAAAATAGGCAACATCCGACGGAAAAATAAGTTGTCTTCACGTCAGTCCCCGGATCAGGAGGCTGCACAGTTTGGCCAGCGCCCAGGAAGACCAGAGCTGAAATATTGTCGCTGCAGGAAGAGCTTCCGCTTCTCTCAGGATCACATGTATTTTTTGCCAGAATTATTTCGGGCTTCACTACAGCGCTTCACGCTCTGTCCTGCTCTGTCCAGTGGGTGCAGGAGGCAATACTTCACGCTCTGTCCAGTGGGTGCAGGAGGCAATACTTCACGCTCTGTCCAGTGGGTGCAGGAGGCAATGCTTCACACTCTGCCCTGCTCTGTCCAGGGGGTGCAGGGGGCAATGCTTCACGCTCTGTCCAGTGGGTGCAGGAGGCAATGCTTCTCACTCTGCCCTGCTCTGTCCAGTGGGTGCAGGAGGCAATGCTTCACGCTCTGCAATGCTCTGTCCAGTGGGTGCAGGAGGCAATGCTTCACGCTCTGCCCTGCTCTGTCCAGTGGGTACAGAAGGACAAGCTTCACAATCTTCACTATTCTACACCTTGGCAAAATAAGCCTCTCAGTAACATGGCCTTCACTGAGTTGTGCATTGTCTCTTGGGAAGCGCTTTGTTCGATCTTAAGTTTGAGAATTCTTCGCCCACGGTCTGCCCTGTGGTTTAAGGTTACCGCAATATTGTCTCGTTTTTCTACGAAAAATTCCGAAGAGACTCATTCATTTTCCAAAAATTTAGAATTATTTTCTTCGTGACGGCACCGCTCCATGAAATTGCTCATCTCGAGTGATAGTGAATGAACAAAAGAGGTTTTCCACTCATCTTCACCGGCGTACGAACTACGCTTAAGGATTATTTCAGTAAATAAATTAAGTCTGACGTTATTTTGATGTGACAGCTGCTGGTGAAGTTTGTTTTGTTTCCTGCATGGAATTAGGCTGAAAACAGAAAGCATTGCATACGAATGTTACGGAAAATTTTGAGCGGCTTGAAACTGACATATCTTTCATCAGCTGCACACAAGGCCACACCCGAGTCTAACTCCAAGTTTCTACTCGAAGAAAGTGTGGGGCAGTTACGATATTGCTAAATAATACAGCGTGCAATTCCCAGGTGGCTGGCTACCATTTGATGTTGAGAAACTTTTATCTTGAGAATTCCGGGATCAAATCATACGACAATACCTGCAAAACAGTCAGCACTTGATTAGTGTAATTAGTGCATTTAGCCTAATAAGTGTACACTCAGACTACGGTAATGAGTAAAGGGAACTTTTGCTTGAAATCCAATTTACTGCAGGAGCTCAAATCTAACAGGTAATTCTCATCGAGAATTAGATCGATCTCTCCAAGAACTACGTTCAACTTTTACGTGCATGTTCACCCAAATGATGAATATACGAGTAAAACTAAACATTATAACTGTGCAATTAAAGGAAGCATGAGATGTATTCCAATTTAATTATTCGAACTAAATTGTTTAGGCTGAACGCTCAATTAGGCCGTCACTGCTTCGTCAACTGTCGATTAATACTAATTGAAGGACATCACAATTCGATTATTTTCTCCTCTTTCCGACTAGATCCGACCGAACCTCTGGCGGCGAACCGCGGCCTCAGCTACAGCCCGCCGGCGCTAAATGAAGCGCGTTGCTTCAGTGCTCCATTAACAGGAGACATTGAGAAGCGCTTGCAATCAACACGTCGAATTTATTGCCAAACGAGTCTGCCAGCAAGGAATCTAAGCCCCTACTTGTGGTGGACGAATCAAATTCATTTAGCGCTAAGCACCACTAACAGAAGATCCAAACCTCTCATGGAGGATCAGATAGGTCATTTGAACTAATCTGTCTCGTTGCAGACGACGCAAGGAATCTGGTGGCTAAGCTCGTCTGGATGTAGGATCGCCGTGAACTGAGTCCCGTTTTGTGAAGCAAAACATATATGTATATCATTAGCGATTTTGAAAAAAGCGCGCTGTTTCTGTAATTTTAATAAATCATGATGCTAGGAATAGGCTGTTATTTTATTTCTCTCTTGCTATGAAATTACCCTCGGTCACAACAGCAAAATTGGAATTTGATGTTAATTTAATTACGGCGTTCTGAATGCAAAATAAACGCTCCTGCCCATCATTTAGTTAGTTCATCATTTAGTTCTTCCAAAATTCAAGCCCCAAGAAACGAAGTGAGAACCAGTTTTGAATTTCGAATGATGCTTTTGAAAATACTGAATGAACTCTTCATTAGAAATTTCACCCTTAAGAAATGGGTGCAGATGGTGTTCGTTAAATGCGGGTATGATTTTCAAATCTCGATAGTGTTCAAATTAGTTTTGTCGCTTGACACATTAACGGTTACGTGTTTTGTGATTTTAGAGCTCTCTTGTGCAAAGCTCTTTTCTTCAATCCTCCAGTGCAATAACGGCTCTGCAAGAGCTGATTTAACTTTATTTCTTGTCCCAGCTTATTTTTCAAAACAGTTTGAATAAGGAGAAATTCGTAACTTTCAAACGAACAAAATACTGCATTAGCAGTCGTTCATATTTAATGCACTTGTACGTGCATCAATATTAGTTTTGAACCAGAAAATGAATATTCGAGGCTAAACTGTGTTAGTTCTATCGTAGCATCAGGAGAACGCTGGAGGCCATCAGGCTGGAAGCTCTCCAACGCTCGGCATGACTCGACTTTTTTACGTCCAGTGGAGTAGTAAGAAATGTCAGCCTCCTGCACGGCGTGTGTATCAAGAGTGAAGAGGGACAGTGGTGATGAAATCATAACTTATGCATACTTAATGTAAATTTATTTATGAAAGTGATGGATACGCTGATTTCATTGGAGCAATTTTATAAGGGTTCAAAAATGAGGCAGCGAATTTACGCATCAAGAAATGAAACTGTTAATTCAATTTGTTGCAAGGCCGGGAATATTGTAAAACCACTCAACGCATTAACACAAACTTGATGCATTCACGTAGTTGATCAAATCGACTTAAGTCCCACGAACACATTGGCTATTCATGCTCAGTTTTGTACAAATTGTAAAGTGATCACGTTGAATTTGTAGCATTCAGCTAAACTCTGACAAACCGAGTTTTTACGACAAATTCAACGCGCCTGATGCATTTGAGTGAGTGGATTTCAGTGACATCAAAGTCCTGCAAATACTCGCAAGAAACGGATTCTCGTCTTTGCTCCTAGACTTCAATAAGGATAAGAACTCCAGCGCTCCCGCTAGATAAGCGGCCGTCGTTGTACTGAATAATGCAGCGAATTTCAAGCGTCTGCTGAAGATGCAGCGGACGCTCCCTGACATTTTCTTTGCCTGTCGACCCCCCGAAAAGAGGGAAGAGGAAACCGCGTCTCACAATTGGCAGACGAAAGAGAAGTGCTAATGCCCCTGCCATGGCCACAGGAATTAGTGGGGGATCAGAAAATGTTGTAGCCTTGGAATTTTGGAGTGAATTATTTTTATTTGTATCTGACGTTAGAAAATTCTGATATGAAAAATTTATAGTTGGTTCAAGGAAAATGGGAGAAGTTCTTGAGCGGAAAACATTCAATTGTGTCGAGGGGTACTAAATGTTACGCGTCATTTTGCTTGATCCCTTTTCTCACTTATACAATGTGCCGTGTTTTGGAATGTATACAGAGAATTTTTTACGCACAAGTTTTTGTTACGGAAACCTAAACCAAATTGAAAGCTACAAAATGAACGAGGGTAAAAAACATGCTAGTTTCATATTTGCTTTTTACCAAAAAATTTTGTGAGGCTAAATATCGAGGAGAATCTTATGGTCATCTTCACAAGTGCATTGCTGAGCGCCAGAATGTGTGCTCCGCACTGCCAGACCCTTCGAAGCTCCTGTTCACTGTACAGTAACATCAAAAATATGTAGTAAACCACAAATAATCTTAAAATTTATCTAGGTAGTCGTGACGAAGCATTTTCACCTATCTTAAAAAGCCATCTTTCAATAAATTGCCACGAGGCATCAGAACCTTTAAACAATTTAAGATAGCATCGTAGAGATCCTTTCTGGTTATATTTATCGCAGTTCCATGGATGATAGTAATCCATAGCACAGTATTGCAATGTAGATACGCAAGTGCATTAAATTTTAGTACTTTAGGATTAATGCTTCATATAATGGGTTATAAATTCACCATCTTCCTTTCACAGCTTCTTTACTGAAGATGAGCTATATAGTGCTCCAAGCTGTTAAGTTTTTTATGAGAGAGCGGAAACTGAAATTCTTTATTTAAAACATTTTATATAGTCAGTTAGTAAAATAATTGGTAGACATCCGCTCAGGCATCTATTCAAGAGCTTAATGCCACTTTCTAAGCAGATTCGAAAATTTCGCTTGTTAATTTGTCTACCTTGGGCGAAGCAGACGGTTTTGGCTTTACCAATCCAAAAATGGAAAATGTTACGTTCGGCTGCAAATTCTGAAGATTTTTTCCTTAAATTAGCTCTTACTAAAAGAAAAATGCATTTGGCGTCCGATGAAACGCTTATGAAACGAATTAGATATGAAACGCGAAGTGAGCCGCGAACGGCACCCCCCTCACACCCCCCTCTAAAACTTAAATTTTACAGTTCATGTTCAACCGTATGATTTCATGTTCAATAGAATCTCTTTACTAATGTAAATTTAACATAAACTTACTTTGAGGAGCATCCCATCAGCGTGAAAAATGTACTGCAGATCTTCTTTACGTACAAGTTCGGAAAAAATCCTGTAGAAGTCATTTCAATTCTCTTTCTTCCGTGTTGGGGGATTTGCCTTATGCTGGAATTCAACTTGGTCCTCTTGAATTACTCAATGGAAATGAAGTGAAAGTCTTGAGGTTATTAAAATAAACGACACTATGAATATTTTATGCTGTTGAAAAAACTTACATTTTTTCCATGTCATAGCACATAAAAGAGAAATGGAATTTTGAGTGTCTCTTGGGGTATTTAAGTTCGATATCATTGAAAAGGCTCTAATGAAGCAAAGATAATTTTCGTTAATATGTTATCACATAGCAGAAATAAAGATTCATTTGAAATATTGGAAATATTTGAAACTTTTGAAACATTTGAAACATTTATTTACCCGAAGTAATTTACATCTGATACAATTTTACAATCAAATGAGAAATGACGAAAAATCGGAATCAGGATATATACCACATGTGGATATGTAAATTAGGCCTGCAAAAAATTAGCGTGCGGATCAAGAAATTTAAATTATCTAAGAATATGAGCAATTGAAGAACATACGTGCCGTCAACATAGTCAACGCTGACTGCCGTAACTGAAGGAAATTTATGAGAAATAGACTCACGATGAGGACTGGGCTAACTCGTCCACTTTTATTAAGGTAAACATTTGATCTTTATTGGAGTTTATTTTCAGGATTTCATTCTAAGCTCATGTAAAAAAGACTCGAGATGTATCGTGCCAATTTTAACTTTTAATGGGAGCTATTTTGAGATCCCAAATTGGTGTCGTGTAATGCGAACTAAAATTCACAGAGAAATGAACTTAATTTTGTAATATTTTTATTGCATTTTCTAGTCCAACCGAACCCATGTGATGGAAGTGCTTTCACTGCACTGAGAAAGGTTTTGAAAACTTGAAAGTTTTAAAATGTCTTAAATGCTGCAGCACAATTAAAAAAAATGATTTACAGTGACGCAATTCCTGTTCCCATCAACAGACAAACCATCAGGAAAGAAAAAAACACTCACCATAAGAACGAAGCACCACATAACTGCCCCGGTTCGACGTAGTAGTTTCTTCAACTTCCGCTCGTCGCCACAGAAGCCAGACCTGGCTGCGTTCGTTGAGCGTTTAGAAGCGGTGGGCCGGCGTCGCTGCAGAGCTGCCCTCCAGTGCTCCCTAATGCATGCTAAGTGAGCTCTCCGTGCCATGCAAATGTTGAACGCCCTGCTTGCAGCAATTGCTTCTGAAGAACAGTAGTTTTCCTCTCAGTTTATGCCTCTCGTGCGGTGAATTAAGCAGACAAGAGACGTGGTAAGCAGAAGAAGAAACTAAAACAGGCGCGTTGTTCCTCCCGAATGATGCGTCTCTGAAATGAAAATTATGAGCGAGCTTCACTTGCTTTTTGATCATAATTCTCATATTCGGCTTTTCGTTCGTCAAAAATCTTAATCTTCTGCTATGAGTGGCTTCGTAGAGATAAGAATTTTCACAAGAATAGTTGGCATAGAAATAAAAGATTCAGAAAAGACCATAAAGGTATTATTTCCTTCCCGTTCTAAAATAATGCAAAAAAAATTAGACCTTAGGAATTTTTTATCCATCATTATTCCACGTTTTTCCTTCTTTTTTAACGTGTTTTTCTATCTATTGATGGACCGTTCTTTGTTTTGAAAAAATAAAACATTACGAATGCTGCACACACCCGCATAGCGGCATTCCGCTCCCACCTTGACGAGAACGAACTACTGACTTCTCCGCTGGAAGTCCTTTCAAATTATCTGACTATTGGGTTCAGATAAAAAATATTTGCTTGTCTTGTGTCAGCTTCCGTATTTTTTGCTCAGTATTAGTGTTAGTGTTTTTTTTCGTATTGTGACTCTCGGCTATTCAGTAGCTCCCTCTACAGCCACGTTATGACAGAACTTCGAACGACACTATTCTATCAATACATATGAAATTGTCTATCGAATTCATCTCAAAATTTGAACAATTGATCTAAGGCAATTTTCAAACGTATACGTAAAAGTGGCTACATGTTTGAGATGATCTAGATTTAGAATCTTCAATAAATATTTCGTATGACATTTACTCGAGTAACACTGTGTCGCTTACTTTAAATCTTGAATGAATCCTAGGGTTCGATTAAAAATTCCTTCGTAAAATCCAATGAAATAAATTTAAACCAACGCAATGGAAATCCTGTCTAGATTAACATCAGAACAGTAACATCTGAAGGGACTTTAGAGTGTTAGGTCTTTGTGTTCTATACATTTACATAAACACGGTGGATGTCAAACCCATTAAGTGTAAATGAAGTTGAAGAACATTTTGTCGGGTAAACTGTCGCTGATTATCAACTCACTCATACACGGCATCTGTACATGGAATGAATTTACTTGATCTGTATTACACTGTAAAAATTGCCTGCAGTTCTCTAACTGGAACACTGGGGAGCTCATGCCGCCCATGACTGGAGACTCAACATAAGCTTGAGTCCAATTTAGAATCTCGCTCACCCAGGCCACCTTTCTAGAGTATATACAGTCTGCATATATACATACATAGGACCTCAAGTAGCTCTGCTTACCCTTGCAAAGAACATTCTCAAGCGACTACATTAGTTACTGGATGGAAAAATATCAGGATTATCGTACAGAATTTTTTGCGCAATGGCTTCTAATATTTATTTACAAACTGCATAAATGTGCGCTGCGAAGTTCACGAGCGTCCGATGAGACTGAGATAATTTCAACCTAAATAAGGTAGTGAACGTTGAAGGGCTTGATAAGGAATTTTAATAGTTCAAATTTTATCGTAGATAAGCCGAAAAATGAATTCAACTGTGAATGTGAACGTATCTCCGTGCAGTACAATGATGCTTTCTCTATAGAGGCACTAACACACCGTTCCCATGGTGAGGCACCTACACACCGTTCCCATGGAGAGGCACCTACACACCGTTCCCATGGTGAGGCACCTAGAGACCGTTCCCATGGAGAGGCCCGTACGTTCAGTTCTCGCAATAAGCACCTAAGTGCAGTTCTGAAATCTCGCATAAAGGTACTTATATATAGTCGCCATGAAAAATGATCTAATTACAGATCCTACAAAATTCACCGTTGCAGACGCCAGTCCTACAAAATGCACATAAATGAAAGTCCAACAAAAACGCACCAAGATGAAATTCCCACAAAAGGCACCAAGTTACAATTCTTACATAAAAGCACCTACGAACAGTTCTTATATGAAAGCCCTAGATATAGTTCTTATATGAAAGCCCTAGACATAGTTCTTATATGAAGGCCCCTAGACATGGTTCTTATATGAAAGCCCCTAGACATAGTTTTTACATGAAGGTCCCTAGACACAGTTTTTATATGAAAACCCCTAGACATAGTTTTTATATGAAGGTCCCTAGATATATTTCTTATATGAAGGTCCCTAGATATAGAGTACCATTTGACGATGGCCTGCAAACGGCCGCCCGAGCGGTCACCAATGCTCTGATGACTGGGACATGGCAAGTATATGGGCGAGCCGTGGCAGTTATATGGCAGTCGTAAGGCAGTGCGCAGGGCGTTGCTTAGTGCGCAGTAACCGCCCAACTGCACCGATAAGGACACGCTTGGAGACCGTCGTAAACGGGCGGCTGAAGCGGCCGCATGCCGAACTCCATGTGACTCGAACGTGTCTTGCTGGTGCGCGTACACTATGTCAAGTGTACACTGTGTCAAGTGTACACTGTGTCAAGTGTACACTGTGTCAAGTGCACACTGTGTCAAGTGTACACTGTGCCAACCGCACACTGTGTCAAGTGTACACTGTGCCAACCGCACACTGTGCCAATTGTACACTGTGCCAACCGTACACTGTGTCAACTGTGCACTCTGTCAACAAGGAGCTTATAATGCGCTACGTGAACTGTGTCAACTGTTCACTGTGCCAAATGTACACTGTGCCAACTGTACACTGTGCCAACTATACACTGTGCCAACTGTATACTGTGCCAACTATACACTGTGCCAACTGTACGTTGTGTCGACAACGGAATTGTAATGCTCTACGTAAACAGTGTCAACTGTAAGCTATGTCAACGTTTACTGTCAGCTGTAAGTTGTGTCAACATTAAGTGTGTCAGCTGTAAGTTGTGTTAACATTAACTGTGTCAGCTGTAAACTGCGTCCACGTTAACTGTGAGCTGAGGTACAGTGTGCGCTGAGGTACAGTGTGCACTGAGGTACAGTGTGCGCTGAGGTACAGTGTGCGCTGAGGTACAGTTTGCGCTGAGGTACAGTGTGCGCTGGGGCTGCAACAGCCGTACCCACGGGAGAGCCACTCGAACTTGTGTTTTTCGGGTCAAAAAATTAGGAGGAGAATTTCTTGGACGAGTGTAAATTCTGGGTTATACTAACGCTCGTTCTATTGGTTTCATGCAAATAGGAATTTTAAGCTGTTTTGCCGCACTGTGAGCAGCAAATTTTTCATTAGGTACAGTATATTAGATTTATTTAAACCATTTACATCGTTGACGTGCTCAATGACGCTCTTCCAACCTCAATATGCATCTTCAACTTGGTTGAGAAGCCAAGTGTCAAAACAGTGTTCATGGAATCGTCATCGACGTCGAAACGTCGCAAAAGTTGATTTCACTTAAAAATTCCCCAAGCTGTATTACACCTACTCGAACCCGTTAAATGCGCGTACATTTCTCTCAAAGTGATCGTTCGTTGGCAGGTATGTATAGGCAGTATTCTTCTGCATAAGTTAACTCAAAAAAGTTCTACGTCGATGACCAGATTATTAACTCGTTTGCTCAGTGACACGCTCATAAAATTTATCGATTTTTTCCATGATATTGTTCAAAAGGTCTACGGATATTAAGCCCCATATTTAAGTTACTTTTCTCATTGTAATAATCATTTATCGGTGTAATGAAGCAAAGTACTTCGTTGTTAGTTTCTTTTCCACGAGTGATTGAAAATGAAATGTAACCTTTACCTTACTACCATTAAAAATATTGAAAGCAAGCAGTTGTGACAAAAAAACATTGATGACGGAGTACAGTTCAACAATAAAAGAAATCAGTGATTCGTCGAGAGAACAAGACACCATTCATGCGTCACAGCACTTCAATTGCAGCTTATAGTTACGGCTAATGTGAGCTCGTTTGTCAAACATAAAACGAAGATAGATTATTTTGCCACGAAGGCCGCCATGATGCCCTGTAGCAGCACCACCTCGCGCCCTCGGATAGTACGTCTGGCACATGACCCGCCATTACCGCCGGCCGAGCGCGCATTACTGCCGACACAAACTACCGTGCTTGGGAGTCTGCTGCAGATATATGATATGGCCCATGATGGAAATGGCTGAGCAAACTGTGAACATATTTCTTTTTGATTACGCATCTCTTTTGTAAAGTGCAAGGGAGGGTCTAGTATCCCTTACTCATTGATTCAAATTCTAATCAAAGATGGCTCAGTTCCACTGCCCGATCGTACGCCTCACAGGAGGAACAAGGACCGAGCTGAGACTCATGTAAAGCGTCAGTTAGTAATCGAAGCAATGTTATCGCCCCGGCATCGGTGGCATATTTGGCAGTGCGTGCTGAGTGAGTTGGGCTTGTGACAGTTTCCAGAGACTTAAATAACGTTTATTTTTTGTGCAAATTAATCCCCGATGATCATACAAGGCAGAGTTTATGCCAGCTGTGGAGGCCAGAAAATAGCTGGGCGCGACGTACTTTAGGACAGAGTAACTCTAGTGCACATTACAAACCACTCCAGGGTGAAGATAAGACCGACGCCGGGCGACGGTGCCTGAATTAGTAAAGAAGCGTGTCCTTACGGGGCCATGTGGCTGCTACCTGCGACCGTCCGTGTGAGTGGTGTCTGCCTGGACCCACTCCAGCCATCTCACGACGCTCTAGCCGCTCAGCCTCACTCTAGTCCCTTACTCTCACCCAAGCCACTCACTTCCATTCCGGCCACTCACTTTCACCCCAAAAACTCTCTCTCACTCCACTCCCACTCCAGCCACTCACTCTCACTTCCGCCATCTTATAGCGCTCGGTCTCACTCGAGCCACGCACTCGCACTTCAACTATTCGCTCTTACACTGAGGTACATCCTCAACCCCTCACCCCTCACCTCAACCACTCATCCCTCACACCAACCACTCAGCCCTCACCACATGCCGCCGTCTAGAGCTGGGATGCAGTTGCCGTGAGATGCCATCTCGAGCTCCAGCGTCGAGATCTTTGAAGTCTAACATCGGCCTGGTCGACCGCTGCATCCTGATCGTCTGCCGTGCGCTACCGACCTGAGAGAATCGATTGGATTATGTCTAATAGATGATATCGAATGAATTATATCGAACAGATTACGTCGAATGGGTTATATCGAAAAGAGTATGTGGAAGAAATGGTCCGGATGAATTACATCGAATAAATTATTTTGATTTGATTCCAGCGAATAGATTTTATGTAATATATAATGTCGAATAATTATATCTAATAGGTTATATGAATTGGATAGAATGGAACAAATTATGTTGAATGGTTTATGGGAAATAGCTTATATGGAATGAATTATACTGATTAAATTCTGTACAACAGGTTTTATCGAATGCTTTATGTTTATTCAAAAGATTATACCCAGACGCTCATGTCAAAATAGTGACTTAAATGTTCAGACGCATGAATGCTAGTGTACTGAGCACGTATACTGGAAGAGTACATAGGCTGAAAAAATACACGCTCAAAAGAGACCATCCGACGATGCTGTCATTTTGCTCAATTATGGTCTCTGTGTAAGTTGCACGAATGAGATGAAAATATTTGCAGAGTGGTCTGAAAAATAATCTGAAAATGGTTTTTGCTTCCAGGATATTGACCTCGCATAGAATGGTAGTGAAACCCAGAGCAGAACTACGTTCTTAAGGCATTTTGTTGAAAAACGTACGTAATCTTTCCTTGTTTTAGTCCGTCCTGGCACACTTGGATTTTAACATTAACATACGCTCTGCAAAAAATGATCGAAATTACATGTTTAAACAGTGCATATTTTCGAAATTTTCAATGTTACAAGAGATGATGAGACAGGACCTAGATGAAACCGAACTCTTATTTTATTTTTCGTTATGCTTTTATGCCCAATCCACAGTTCTCGCCCCGCATAACAGTGGTGCTTGGGATTTGTAACACATCCTATTTACGAGACAGCGGCTCCAGCAAATCAATTTGGAGTCTTTTGATTTTCTTAAGCCGCTATTCGATGAGAACGATGAACAAACCCACATTTATATCGGTGGAAGTCTTCGTTAATTCGACCACCTTCATTTCACAGCCTGACAATCTCCAGAGTGAACACAGCAATCGCTCCTCAAATTCCATGGCTCGGACAAATGCACTCAGCTCCGTTCCTCGGGCACAATTACCCAGCAGACGGGGCCGTCATAGCGGCCGTCATGGCGGCCGTCATCCGGAGATTATTAAAGCTGCTTGGCGGGTGCAATTGACACGAGCCTCAGGACTGACCCTACAGCTGACAGAGGTGGAATTGATGCTCATCTCTGAGAATAGTAACAAAATGAGATTAGAATAGCTCATTCAATCGGAATCATTTGCTGATTGAGTCTTAAAGTCACCCTTCAAGGGAAACCTCTCACGTACTATCAAGTCACGGCATCTTGGAACAAAATTAAAAGCTCTGGCCGTCTCATTGCTGGCATGGAGATGCCCTCAAAAATACGCAGAGTGCCAGAAAGGTGGTCCTTTGGCCCTCTGGACTTTGTCTATCTCAAACGCAAATCTTCGTGGCTGATGAAGAGCGTCTCTTTCAAATCCTTAGGATAAAAGAGGGAAGTTGAGGGATGGAAAGCTTGCGCGTGCTAAGTTTTGTGATCGAAAAAGGTATATGTTCTGTAAAAGTACCAAGTTTGTGATTGGTACATTGGAGTCCATTTTGTTAGCACTTGAAAGTAAAGTATACATTTTTGAGACACCCTGTATAAACAGCAGATAAATCATGAAGAACCGTTGATCGCCAAAAACTTCAGAATACGTTCGAGTAGCTCAGTTCCTGCTGAGCGCGGCGTATTTTGTTCCCTTGATGGAAGAACATGATTATCCGTTGCCTTAAAATTTGCATTTATTTGAGCACATTTATTGCTTCAGAAAAACTTATTATCAAAGCGTCTCTAGTTTTAAAAGTTTTTGTCATCAACGACGATTGTGTACCCGAGCTCTGCAAGGAGTATTGGATAGGCAATAGGTTTTGGTTAGTTAGGTTTATCTATTATATGATATGGGCACTGACGACCCCAGGAGGGCACCGCTAGGTTACCTCAACTATAGATAGGCCTTCTGAATTTCTATCTTTCGTGCCTCTGTGCTTCTTTCAATTTTTTCCCCTTCTTCACTGTCTCTCCTTTTCTTTTCTTCCTTTTTAATCTTAACATTAGGTTTTTATTCATAATGGATCCTGTGTGAGAACACACTTTGTGTTGTGCATAAATTTCCCTTGTGTAGTGAAGTTTATGCCAAGTGGTGCATTGTCTTTCGGCTCAGAGTGATCCGTCACAGAAGCGCTGCTATGTTACTATCACTTCCACTACCCCTACCACTACCACTTGCGTACCAGAATCGAGTGAAGCCGGCGCTGCGTTTCCTGCCTCGACGATTCAGCGAGCGTAGATGCCATATCGCCAACATTTTAATTTAGCTGGACTCGCTCTTCGCACGTGCGACGGCTTGTGTTTCTTATTTAACACTTTGACCGCAATGTGCGTCGTGTATGGTACACGCGATCGTCTATGCTAAACTAACCTAACTAAAGAAGTAAAATTTGTAATTTTTCATGAAATTGTTGTTCATTACAGTGAGATGCTGATTTAGATTAGAAGGAAAATAGGTAGGATAATCAAATTTGTGAAAACAAAACCTTAATTTTTAAATTCACAACTGTGATAGCTGTCGACATGAAATTTTTCCTGTATAGAGAACCGCGGTCCAAGTGTTAAAAAGTAGTGCCTACTCTGAAAAAGTGGCACTCGAAAAAGTATCCAAACTTTCTTTCACGGTCTTGTGATACGATGCACAGTATTCGTCATTCACCATCTGTAGTGGTGCTGCTCAAGAACGCACAGCTGGTATGTAGAGCCCCCGGACGACCGCACCATGTCATAATTTACGTGCATTGCAGTAGGCAGTCCCATTTCCTGCATACGGAAGCGAAGGTCACTTCCTTGCAGGGTAGTTTTCTTCACGGAGTTATCACATATCAAACATTTATTAGGAAACCTATAAAATATGGGAAGCAGGCTCTCGAAATTACTCGATAAGTCTGTAATTTAAATAATTTATCAACAGTTTGCTTCTTTGTGTTGTTCGGTTTTAAAAACTTAGATTACCATGTACGGTGTTGTTTTTGGGTATGACATTATTTAGTGATCTATGAATTTGGCATAGAGTGGAAAAGTAGCGCTTTTCCTATATCTAAATGCTTCCTTCCTTGTAGGTAAATACTACGACAAACCAAAGTAAGTGTGCTATGATGTGCATAAAATACGTAGAAAATAATTCAATTAAAAATACGTAAAAGCCTCTCGTACGAAATCGGAGGACATTTTTTTTATTTTTCAACTCTAGACCAAGTCGATCTTATAGCAAACCAGCTTTCCTGGTCTGGTTTTCCAGGACAACAGTTTTCTGACTGAGTCAGCGCTTCTTCTAAAGGGATCAGTCATGTTTACGCGGAAAAAATGATCCAAGTTGCCTCGCTGAACACACCCTAAAATTTTTACAAGGAGTAAAATGGATGTCGGGGGCATTTTCTGGGCCATCAAGAACCTAACTTGATTGCATCTGTGCGGTCATGTCCGGCACTTACAGAGGCGCAACACGGACGAGTGAACGACGATCCTGTCTTTTAGACAGGAACTAACCTTTGTTTCAAATGAAAAGCCTCGCGAGCCAACTTACATTTTAGACAGAGTACCTCGAAACCATGCCATTCTAGACAGAATTTCTCGCCAGGGAACTGCCACTTTAGACTGAACTCTTCAAAGCCTAGCTAGTTTGGACGGAGCTCTTCGTAGCGTCTCCTTCAATTTATACAGAACTTTTTGAAGTCTAACCATTCTGAATAGAACTTCTCTTTTAACTTCATTTTAGACTGGGATTCCCGAAGTGTTTTCTTCATTCTAGACAGAAATCATCGAAAATGATTCTGTCTTGATTTCAGACAAAGCTTTCTGAAGTCGAGCCATTTCCGACATGGCGGCTGGAATGCGAACCTTCCTTTTACGTAGAGCTATTTGAAAGTCAACAGTTCTAAACGGAGCTTAGCTATGGCTAGCCAAGGCTACTTCACGGCTAAATTTCATATAAAACTGAGGTACTCGTAGGCTAACCATTTTAGACGGACTTCTTTGAAAGTTGACCATTTCAGACACAGTTAATCGAAGACTAACCATTTTAGACAGAGTTTCTCGGTGTCTATCATGATTTTAAACTGAATATCTTTAAAGCTATCTGTTTTAATCAGTCACTGGACGCTTGACCTTCATTCTAGACAGTGTTTCTCGCAGGCAAACCTTGATTTTAGACAGAGGGCTTTTAAGCGTAATCATTTCAGACAGAGCGGCAGGAATATAAGCCTCTTGGCTGCTATAATATTAACAAATCCGTGACCTCATCTCCAGTTTTGGAGTAGCAATGTCCACAGACGGACACAAATTTCTCCCCATAGAAATCTACTTAAGTCTGAAACGATCGGACGCAACTTCTTCGACTTGACTTCCCATATGAGACGTCAAGCTTGATGACCTTCTAATGAGTTTCGTAATGAGTTCTTTAATGAGACTTGCAGTGAAAATGCTCTGTCTGATCGTATATAAACGATGATGAAGCTCGTGTTATCACCGCAGTTTGGTAGCTTCTCTAGAACTTATCGCTTGATTTTTTTGTGCTTCGAATCGGAGAGAAATTGTACACGAAGCGGAACGTCCTGCGACTCTCCTCAAGGCCTCTTGAGAACTGTTGTCAGGCAGAGCCCTCAAGGGGATGGAAGGGGAGGTGTTGTGTGCCTTGGATGCTAATAATAAGCCCGCCAAAATTAAACTATTAGCATTATTAATACGAACTTAATTATTATTATGACTCTTCAGAGTATTATTGTTGTTATTATCCGTGCTTTTCGTCCACTCCAGGCGCCGGCTTACGACTGAGGAAAATATAGTTTGTATCCAATACGCATGCTATGTAATATTGTGATATGTATGCATATCTAACTCAAGGCTATGAAAAAAAAGCTTTATGTGGTTACAAGATGTAAAGAACATAAGAAAGAAATTTCACCGTGTCCGGGTATGGTGTTTTTCTAGCCTATTTCAAAACATTTCAGAACAGTGGTGCAGTTGAAATGATAAAATGTCCCTTAATTCGACTTTCCATTAGAACCTAATTTGAGTCTCTCCAAGAATTTTCGAATGAACGTCTGGTCTGAGAAATCTGAAGTAACTGAGGCATTAATGGCCGGAAAATCTCGCCAATTAGGAGGCTTTGGTTATTTTTTTATTGACCAACTGCTTCATTACGGCAATTCTCTGCCACCTGGCAGCCCTACATGCCCGCAGCCGCTGCTCTGCTGGCAGTGGCACCATCTGTGCTTTGATGCGGAAATCTAAAGGAGAAATTACAGTTATTCTGACGACCAATGTGAGTGCGTCTGCGAGATGACTGATGGAAAAATACTGAAAACTTCATAGTCACATTGTTCTGTATTTATTTTTTTTACTTTATTTCTTTGTAAAACTTTTGAGTAGCAGCTTCAGAGTAAAGTTTTTACGCTACTAATTAGCGGATACAAGGGATTCTGACAGACGTGTGACATATGTGATAGTCCTCCTACTTCAGTGCGCTCAATGAGTGCGAATCTCTAAATAATGTTAAGATTATATTACATCATTGTGTTGTTCTTATATGTACTTCCAGCCTCTGGTTCGGCTCTTATCCCTTTTTCGTTCTTTCTTCTCTTAGTTCACCTCGTAATATTCTCTTCATTACCTCAACACAACGTCTGCCGTCTAATCCCTTGGATTTATTCTCATAACTCCATCACTCATCATTTAACCCTTCCATTATCTCCCACATTATCCGTCTTCTAATCCGCCCATTGTTTTCCAACATCGTTCCGTTACTAATTCTCTCCATAATCCTTTCGCTTCATCCCCATTTAAGTCTCCCCATTAGGCCCGCACGCCTCGCCCTCGTAATCTCGAGGCCCAAGTCCCAGCAAATCTCTTTCGTCGAACACAAGGCTCTCACCACCCACGCTTGTTGCTGCAGTGGCCACTGCAGAGATTTTTTACAGCCCTGAAGTTTGGTCGTAATTACTCTAGCTTTCCTGAAGATGGTCTCCTTCCGTGCAGCAATGCAGTGATACGTAGAGAGCTGTTCCTGCTCTTTAGGCACGAGGTACTAGACCTTTTGAGGCTAATGCAGTAACACGTAGAGAGCTGTTCCTGCTCTTTAGGCACGAGGTAGTAATTCACGAATGAGATTACGACTGAAGAATATAACCTCTTGAGGTTCTAAGCGATGCAGTGGCACGTTATGAGCTATGTCTGTTCTTTATTTTATAAGTAATAGGCTTTTTGAGGTACTAGACAACGTAGAAATACGCTATGTATTATTTCTAATCTTTCTTCAAGAAGTACTAAGCCTATTGAGCACGTATTAGACAACGCTGTAATACGTAGTATACTATTCCTACTCTTGTTCGAGAGTTCATAATCGAAATGAACGTCAGCGCGCCGCGGGGCATCTCGCAGACCTGCAGAATCGGTGTGAAAGTCCCGTTATCGCTCAGTTACAGCCCTGAAGCGTCCTCAAAATATTCAGACTTAGAGTTGGTTGATTAGATTTGAGGTTTTTATGGACACCATGAAACCAAGATATTAGTGATGAGCATTTCAGTCCTGTTCCGTATGATAATAAAGCTATGAGCCAAGTTCTGATTCGTAGCGTTGTACAATAAGGAAATAGGATTAAAACGTGAGACCGGCTTATGAGCATAAAAGGATATTTTAATCCCCCATTTAGATTTTAATCACAGTGAGTTAATTTTGAAATAGTTAACTGATTTTTATTGTTACAGGGTGTTTCAGAATTAAGGCAACAAACTTTTTGATTGATTTATAAAATTCAAACGCTCGATTTTGATTTGAAAAGTTGAAACTTAGACGTAGATAAAAAGTAAATGGTACAGTGTAGGACTTATTCTAAATGACCTCCCTTATTATGAACTACAGCCTTAAGTCTAGGCACAAATGCATCACACGCGGCACGTATCTGTTCTTGAGGATTTGCTTCCCATCCCTTCTGCAGTTTTGCTTTGGGAGACTCGAGAGAAACGTGAGGATTAGCTGAGGCCCTTGTCTCCGAGATGGACTAGGTGGAAAAGTCTAAAGCATTGACGTCGGGGCTCCTTGATGGCCATACATTTTTGCTTATGAAAGATGGAATGTTCCTCTGAATCCAGGTTTGGGTGACTTTGGAGCCATAGGATGGTGCAGAATCCTGTTGGAGACTCCATGATAAACCCTGAAAGTGTTCTTTAGCCCATGGTAATAACTCAGATTCCAAAATAATAGAAACGTACGGTTCTTAGTTCAATTTGACCCCTGAAGGTACGTACACAAACCGAGATCTTCCCGTGGCTGTCACAGCTGCCCATACCATGAAAGACTGAGCATTTGACGTCTCGTAACAATCCTCCCTTCACTTCAACTGGAGTAAAGGAACCCCACACTCTGTCGCTCTAATGTTTCACAACTAACTAGATGTCAAATTTTTTCTCATCTGTAAACATCAAGTTTGGGAGCGTGCCTTGAGCTATCTCATTAAGGATGTAACGACTTCTTTCAGTCCTCATTATCCCATGATATTCAGTAAGCTCTTGACGTTTCAGTATTTGTAAGGCTTCTTACCCAGATCCTCCTTCAACACTCTACGCATTGAAGTTTTGCAAACACCGGCTTCTGCAGCCAGTTTCCGATGAGATCGATGTGGGTACGACGTCACTTCTTTCGCGTGTTTTGATCTTTTTTTTAGTTCAAACATTTCGTTTCCTGCTTCGTCCTGGCTTACCAGATGCTGTACCAGTCTGATTATCTTTTAACAATTTTCCAAACAGTAGAACAGTTCATTTTTAACTTTTTTTGCAATTGACACTTCACTCTCACCTTCTTTGTGGCGCTTAGTAATATTTCGATCCCCAACCATTATATAAGTATTAATCTGAGCTTTAGACACCTGAAAAAGAGAAAATATGTTACTACGTTCAATATGGTACTAGATTTTTATAACCAGGCGTTGATTTTAAATGCTTTATTTAATTCACGAAACTGGTTGCCTTAATTCTAAAACACCCTGTAGTTATTTTCACTGTGCGAAAAATACTTTCCTGTTGCTTAAATTTTCTTTTTGTACTTTAAGTGCCGTAAAAATTAACATTTATGAGAATGAGATATTTTCCTTATGAGTAGCTTTTAGTTCTATCGAGAGCAGATTTATAGAACTTCCATATAATTTAATCAAAGTACTGGCGCATGCATCACTTTGTCCTGCGACCTTCTAGGCTGGATCTGAGAGCCACAGCAGATGTGAATTTCGACGAGTCGCTGGCCCGTTTTTGTGTTTTTCTGTATGGGAAATCGTTATTTTCGCGATGCCTCCAGGTTTCTTCCATAGTGAGGACAAATAAAAAGTTCTTTTTAGCAATATTCGTCGGACTTGAATAGGACGCGGAAACTCGAAACTTAGTTTGACTTTCATTTGGAATCTCTCCTTGCAATCCAAAATTATTCGGCCGTACGGCCAGACGCGAGTCACGACCAGTTAGGAACAAATTGTGAGGCGGCTCTGGAATGCCCCGCCGTTCCAGAATATTCACTGAAATATAAGAGAAAATTTCACCATAAAGTACATTCTTTTCAGAGTGGCCTCAAAACTTTGTGAAAGTCTGCCGTCAATTCGAGTGGAAATATTTCCTTCTGTAGAAATTCGTTTTGTACAGCGATAACATACCTCTTGCATCGTCTTTTATTTTGATGACGTGTAATATCCATGGAGAACTTGAACTTTCGCAGCCTCGCACCCGTTACTTTTTGCGAACAATTTGCCGGTGCATGTTAGAATTTTTTTAAGAAGGATTGAAAATATTCCTAAGCCTCATGAAGAGTCACACGTTACTGCCAAGTCCAATCAAGTACTAATGAGTCCAGGCATGTATTAGTGAGCGCAGTCAAGTGTTAATGAGTCCAGGCATGTGTTAATGAGTCCAGTCAAGTGTTAATGAGTCCAGTCAAGTTTTAATGAGTCCAGTTCAGTGTTAATGAGTCCAGTCCAGTGTTAATGAGTCTAGTTCAGTGTTAATGAGTCGAATTCAGTGTTAATGAGTCGAATTCAGTGTTAATGAGTCCAGTTCAGTGTTAATGAGTCCAGTTCAGTGTTAATGAGTCCAGTCTAGAGGTACTGAGGCATTCCAGCGTTGCTGAATGCACTAATAAACTTTTCTCTCCAGATTCCTCGCCCGTAGTCAGGCGGAACTCTGACACTCTCGGTACCGGGGGACATAAGCTTATCAATTATCCCCATGAAAAGTTTCTGTACCAAGTCACTTTTTCCGTCCTGCTTCGGTTGAGAGGGACGTGACCTGGCTCGCCCTTCCGTGTCACTGGCACTACATCAGTCATGGGAGTCAAGCATTCAGGGTTACGAAGTAATTGGTGTTTCAGAAGAGTCGCTCGTATAATGAATAAGAGGAGAATCTGAGCAAAAGAGAATATTTTGTAAAACAACGTTTAAGAATATATGGATTATATTATCACACTTGAAATAATGGCACGATAAGCTAAAATGACGATAAAATCCAGAGACCAATTTAAAATGTAGCGCAAGACACGTTCTCAGTCGTTTTAGCTAACAGACGTGCGCCGTACTCGGTCTGTTGCGCTGCTCCGCTGTCGCGCGATTATCTTAGTGAGGCGATTTTTGCTTGAGCGGTGAGTATCTTAGTGAGACGATTTTTGCTTGAGCGGTGAGTATCTTAGTGAGACGATCTTTGCTTGAGCGGTGAGTATCTTAGTGAGGCGATATTGGTCGTTGACGAGCGCAGAGACAAAAATTTCTCTAAATTTTCTATAACGAATTTTCACGCGTATCAAATTTCACCGGAAGAAAGTTGAAGCTGTAAAAATTTGAACAAAGATGTTTCCAAGCACTCCTGCAGCATTTCTCAATTTTATCGGATGTTCAAGTTATTAGAACACTTAAGTTCCTACTTTTTCATCAGTCGTTCGTCATAATCGTGTGCGTAAATTCTTTAACGAAAAATGATGAATATCTTCTCCCATTTAATTTTCTCTAAGCATTATAAAAGTTCATAATCACACTACTGACTTAGGGCAGTTTGCTTGTAAACAAACAGCCTGCATAAAATATGAATTGAAAAAAAAAGATATTTTCTTCAGACGTATTCATTCAAGTACGAAACAGGGTAAAAAAATTCAAATTGCTTTTATTGGCTTGGGCAATTTCTTATAACCATCGTAAGAATATGGATAACAGGCCTTCTTTTCTTAACAAAATTCCAGTTCACTTTTAGCTTCGCTGCGATGACTAATTTTTCCATTGCTGTAATGCGTAAAAATTTTCACTGATCTAACCTCGTTTTCATGAGATGTAATTTATGTACTGAACACGAGGTGAATTCTACTAAACGAGGAGCTCCTAATTTTCTGCCTGCATGCAGTGTGGAGCAAAAGATGAATTCATCCTCCTGGCGGGGCCGTGAGCAAGCATTGGGAAACTGACCAAACATTCGATGACGTCAGTGAAACCTGACCTGACGAATCTCTAAAATGAACACTTACATGTGCAAGATTTCTCTACGGCATCAGCGCTTCATGTCGTCTAGTAAACCGTATTCTATTCAGCTAAACTTTTTTGAATGTTTGCAATTGGCATCGAGTACTGACACCAAAGCCAACGTCGAAGATTTTTATTTTCTACCATCATCTGTAGACAAGATACCAGACTACCATCAACTGCAGACAACTTACCAGACTACCAACTACCATCATCTGCGGACAACATACCTGACTACTATTATCAGCAGACATCATATCAGACTACCATCACCTGCAGACAACTTACCACACTACTGACTACCATCATCTGTAGACAACATACCAGACTACATCATCAGCAGACAACATTACAGACTACCAACTACCATCATTTCCAAACAGCATACCAGACTACCATCATCTGCAGACAACATATCAGACCACCATCACCTGCAAACACCGTGCCAGACCACCATCGCCTGCAAACACCGTGCCAGACATCCATCATCAGTAGAAAATAGAGTTTGTGCAGTGAGGGCAGTGAGGGCAGTGAGGGCAGTGAGGGCAGTGAAGGCAGTGAAGGCAGTGAAGGCAGTGAGGGCAGTGAGTTCAGTTAGGAGAGTGAGCCAGTAAGGGTACTGAAGCACTGAGTTGCCCTCATTAAGCCACTCTGCAACTCATTACACAGCTACCCTCTAATGAGGCTCGTGTTGATCTTTGTGCCCGCAGGCGCCCTGCTCTGCAGCTCCCTGTTGACCCGCACCCCAGCTGTCTCGATGTGCACTGCCAAACGCGCCTCGATGGTTAACTTCCTTGCGTTTCTACGGTTAGTCTGCGACAAACTGTTCCACATGTCCTCCGAGAATACACAAGGGAATAGACATACATGTGGTGTTGCTTGTACGTGGAATAAAGTTATACGATTCATCTCGCGTGCGAAAACTTTTTGACCGCGTACAAAATTATTCTACGGTGGTCGCAAACAGCTGTGTGGTCAAATCGTTTACACGTGTGAGAAAATCGAGCAGCTTTATTCTGCGTAAGAGGAGCACCGCCTGTACTCCGACGCTCTGTGGCCCGTTTTTGCGTCGTTTTGAACGTTTTGGGTTCCGCCATCGCATGTCCTGCGCACTTTCCGATAAGTTTTAATTTACGAGTAATACTCTCCAACAATCGAATGGCACATCACTTTGAGTGAAATTTGGCTCGTAGTTTTCATAAATGTACATGTATGTATAACAGAAAGTAGGTGCACTCTGCCTGTACTCAACACTCCTGTAAGTCTAGCGAGTGAAGGCGGTCAGTCCAGCCGCTCTGGTAACCTAACTGTAAGAAAAACGGCAAACCTATTGCACTCATTTTTAGTGCAGGAAAAAGTAAGGTAATTAAAAGTTTATATGAACATTCTAAAATAACTGTGGATGGGAAGAAACAATAGCTACGTTGCGAAAAAATTGAATATTTATGGAAATTTAATAGAATCTCAAAGTAGTTACAGAAATTTTCACTCGCATTGTCAGGTACGTGATATTTTTCAACGCGCGAAATTTCCAGCTTGTTGACTTAGTTATTATATTGCTGCCCACTTGTCTGATGATGAACTCCATGATCGTAGAACAGTTCAATTTCACATCATAAAACCTCTCTCATGCCACCCACAGCAGTACCTGCACAAACCTAGGCCAGTTCGACTCTAATAATGTTAAGCAATTATCGAGCGAAATGAACTCTGGCGGCTGAATTTAACTTTCTCTGTTCGTGTGGCCTTTGAATAGAGGAGAGCACACGCAGACCTGCCTGGGCTAAACCGTAGAGTTACAAAAAGCTGGAAAGCCAACCTGCCTGCGCCATGAAAACAAGGAGTTAAGACTTGTTCTCAGACCCTCAAGCCTGGCATGCGTTTTTTGGCTCTCGTTCTCCAATTAGAGAGAGTTGGCTGGAAACGACGGCAAATTATCGAGGTTTTTATCTGGACTTAGAGCCGCTTATTTCAGCGAAGAAATATTCGTACTCGTAGCCAGTCCACAATTCTGTGCAGTTTTAAAGAAGTACAAGGCGGCCGAGTGCTGGAGCTCACTCCCTACCAATGCTGCCGAGACAAAAGTTGATTCTTTTCCAGAGTACTTTTGTGATGAAAGTTTTGAATTTGCTCAGAATTAGTGCTCTACCATGCAGGCTAGGATTGCGCAAACGGGGGCTGAAATTCCAGTACCGCGGGTCCTTCCCATACCCAAAGAAAAGTCACATGTAGCAAACCATACTCCAGATATCTTTTATATTGAGTGAGCATTTATTTCAATTAATTTATTCAAGAAATATTCGTTCACTTATCGCATTTTAAATATACTTTATTCAGACAAGGTCCATTCATTCGATTACATGACCCTGGAAGTCTGGCCTCCAGGCTGAAGCTAGACGTGTGTCGAGAGTCTAGGCCCCAAAAACCTGTGAATTTTCTTTTATGATTCAACCCGCATAATAATAGGGATGCCTTTGCTTTGTGCACGACGTACCGAGCAACATTGAATAGAATATACAAATTGTATTGTAACAAAATCCCATTTATTCCTTCACGCTTAGCGGCGACGGCTAAATCAGATTAAAAGTTTCACTAGGAACTGAACTCCCTTTGAGAACTGCAAGGCACTTTCTTATGATCACTTTACCGTTTGGGAATGTTTTTTGGGAATGTTCGTCTTGAGAATTCTTGGCCAAAGGCACAGTTTGTGTACAGTAGCTAAATCTGCTGAACTTCCGCTGCAGAGAGCAGCAACTTTCGTCAACAACATGTTGCATGCAACAAAACTGAGATGTTACTTTATATGACTGTCTTTTGCACAAGTCTTTTTACTCAGTCCGCTGGCCTTAATCCCGAGAGAGAAAGCTGATAATAACGATATAAATAGACTCACCGTCCCGCATATTCTATTTGAAGATTAGACTCCCGACAAAAGATTCTACATACTATACGTAAGTACACATGACGCGCATTAGTTTTTCCATGAGACTGCTGTTACTTTCTACCAAAAGATACGTGCTTCCCAATGAAGCGTGTTTAAAAGCACGGCAGTTGTCATAGCGTAAGAGCTCGAGATGCTTCTGAACTAGAGGTACCTGATTCAAGCAGCATGCACATGGTAACTACACCTACTACACTATGTAACTCGAATTTTGTTCCTTCCAATTAAGTGTTATCTTTTAACTCCTTTTCCTGCACATCAATAGGAATTGCCCATTATTCCTGTAAAACTTCGCTCTTGCGTTACACTTGTATTGCATTTGTCACTGGTATTGTACTGAAAAAAGGCGAATATGAACATTTAATGATTTGACCATAGTAGCAAAGTTATAGCATTGAACTCATTTTCTTTCATTTTGCTTAGTCACGAGGAAATTGTAAATTATTGTTTTAACTCCGGAACAAGACAAAAGGGAAAATTTGCTAAATAGTGATATTCTTGAGCACGCCACTTCGGTTGGAGGTTAAGAACGTCACCATGCTAACGAGAACCGCGAAGTCTTCAAAATCCGCAGGAAGACACCTCTCGCGATGATCATTCCGTTCGAGGTTGATTGCTAATTTAGTGTTAATTGACTTCTAGCAAGTCGTGGTTCACAATGACGGTGGGTTTTGTTTGTTTGGACTTCCCATATAGCGACCCCGCCAACGTTTATTTTATGATTCGTTCGTTCGTCTGAGAATCTCCTCGCATTGAAATAACGAATATCGAGGAAAATTCTGAAGTTTGCGTCTATCTTGTGGTATTATCGAAGATAATCAAAATGATATATTCCGCTGAACGAACTGACATTGTAAGAAAACGCCTCGTATGAAGTAAGCGCATTGAAAATTTACATTTGAAGGGACGCGGTCAGAAGGCATCACGCAGATCGACAAGCCTCAGAAGACAGGCATCTTTTTATCGACTCGCCATACGAATGTCGTGCAAATCCAATATTCGAGCGAATGGTCCTGGCCCGCAATAAACTGCTGTCGCCGAAATCGATGATCCGCCGCAAATGGAGATAAATTGTCTTCGCCCCCAATAAAATGTTCTCGCAAAAGTCGATGATCTGCCACAAAAGGTGACGACCCCCAAACTGCTGACGCTGCAGACCTCGTGAGCCATGCCTCTTCCGAGAGGAGGCCGCCGCCGCCCTCCAGTGCTGAGGGTCTCCTCGGCGATGTTCGGTTTGATGCGTGAGTAACTCGGCAGGATTTACTGATGTTGTCGTTCTGGGCTAACAGGACATATCATGAGCAGCTCTGCAGGATTTATTGATGTTTTTCTGGGCTTACAGGGCGTCTCATGAGCAACTCTGTACGATTTATTGATGTTTTTCTGGGCTTACAAGGCGTCTCATGAGCGGCTGGCAGGATTTAACGATGTTATTTTGGGCTTACAGGACGTCTCATGAGCAGCTCGCCAGGATTTATAAATATTGTCGTTCTGGACTAACAGGACGTTTCATGAGCGCCTCGGCAGGGCTTATAAATTTTGCCGTTCTGGGCTAACAGGACGTACGAGTGCCATGAGCACCTCGTCATGATTTACTGACGTAGCGCTCGTAGTTGTGAGCTCACGAAGACGTTCATGATGAGCTCGTGAGGAGTTCTAATGTAGCGGCCGTAGTCCTGAGGTAGCTGTGCACAGCGACCTCTTCCGAGGGGCTGTCAAATGCGGCAGTTGACGGTGTGCGAGCGACTGAGTCGTGGACATCCCGAGTTCACATTTCCCCTGGCCGGCCCGAGATGGGTAAAACTGTCAGCTCTGCCTAACGACTCAGTTGGGTCTGGGTGCAAAGTTGGTGACGAGTTTTGAACGGTCGTTTCAGTTTGAAATGAAAAGTATTCATTTCTGTGACACACGATGATGGGCGAGGGCTGAACGGAGGTGGGAAAAGCGCGGTTCCCATAATTATAAGCGTCAATTCTGCCTTGCGACTTTACAATTGACTGAGTTGAAGATTTCTCCCGGTTAATCAATGAGAAAATACAAACGAAAAGGTGTACGAGAAGTCAAATGAACTTCATAACTGTCCAATTTCTATTTGCTTCGCTCTCGACGTTTCACGCGGCGATAGTACTATCCACCTTCATTTCAATACAATGCGCTATAAAACTTAACACACTGGGAAACTTCACCACCCAAATCTCTTACTTAGCATGCGATTTGCAAATCTGAAAAACATGAGGGAGAAAAATTCAGCCCAACAGCATCTCGCTTGACTGTCGAGCCAATGCAACGCCCTCGCTGTGCAACTGGAGCGTTCGTTTTGCCACGCCGAGGTGCAGAGCATTTGCTCTCATAATTCCCTCGTGAAGTGCGGGCGAAAGTTAGGCCGGACTTGCATTTGGGCGGTGGGAGCGGGAGACGATTCTGTTTCTTCTCACGGGCCGGGGACAGGAGAATTCGAATTGTAAGATGGCGCGAGCTTTTGTGGCACCTCGACCTGTTGTGGGGTACGGCACCTCGACCTGTTGTGGTGTACGGCACCTCGACCTGTTGTGGTGTACGGCACCTCGACCTCTTGTATGTACGGTTACGTTATTTTGACATATGAGAACGTTTTCCTGTCGACCTGCTCAAACTCGGTGAAGTTACACCAATACACAAAGGTGGAGAGAAACATGTCCCGAAAAAACTATAAGCCTTAACATCGTACGGCATAAAAATTCTTGAAAAAATAATTGTTAAGAATATGGTGCGGTACTTTG
>VOMN01033893.1:0-33497 GCA_014899125.1 Orchestia grillus | reverse complement strand
GGTGATCGTCACTAGGGTGAGTTGATTTCATCTAAATCTTAAGTTTTCATCCAATTTTGTGCGTTTTTAATCAAGGTAATGCGTTTGCTGTTTTTTTGCGCATGATGCAAAGTTTTACAAAAGCATTAACAGAAATAGAGCGAGCAAACTTTTGTGAATAACACAACGAATTGGTTACTCGTTACAGCCTAAGAATGCTACTCACAGAATTGTTACACGAGAAAACAAGGAATATATGGAACATATTCCCTGCATGTAAAGTATTTTCGCGGAATACCCTTTAGAATTTACTTCAGAAAAACTTTGTCGCCCTCCCGGTGGTCCGATGTCCAGAAACGCCTTGCACTTCGTCACGATGGTCGCAGGGCACTCGTTGAAGGCAGTGCTTTGTTTCTGCACTCAAAGTTTATGCCTCTAATCATCCAGGCGAAAATTCTTGAAAAAACCTTGCTCGTGATCTTCAACTGTAATTAAAAGTTACAAGCCTGAGCGTAAATAAAGTCATGCCACTTTCTTGCCGAGTATTTATTGATAAAGAATCATGTTGCCCTCAATTTCTTGTGTACAATTTTGTAAATCTTGTGAGTTCCAGGCTAGATCGTCTGTGATTTTTGAGATTGCGATTTAATGACCATTGTAATCATTTAATTCACTCAGTTTCGATGATCCTTTGATCCTTGACTACGGCAGCTGATTAGGTGACTCTTATTTAGGGCTTCTTTCTTGCATCTTCTTCTGTATAGAAAAGTTCTTCATTGATCGTAGCTAACTCTTCGCATCAAATGTCACCTCCCGATAGGCATTTTTGGATCTGTTATTTACATATATTGGCTGTTAGCTGCATGGTCTCCCTCGCTGGCCACAAGCTCGTTGACTGCTTCTTGCTCGTGCATTATCAGGTAGCAGAAAAACCACAATTTACGCCAGGAGTAACTCTGCAGTAGGAACAAAACATTGTGAAAGTTTCGAAGATAAACGCAAGCTGCCACTCTCACTGCCGCAGCTGGCGTAAAACTTGATTTAAAAAACACACAATTGAGGCGATAAAAAACGTTTAATAGACATTCAGACCCGTCTGGTTCGTAAAATCATCTGTGAATGTCAACTGTGAAACCCTTTTATACTAAGGGCTCGATTCCCAACAAGCAAACTGATTTAAAAACTTGATTTGATGTGCCGACGGCAAGGGCTGGCGCGACGCGGCCTTCATCTGTTCGTGTTGAGCGAGCGGGTTGCGGTGGCTGCATGGTACGCGCCTGCAGGCATGCGTGTAAATTATGGGGGGCCGTTACTGAGTTTTAGTGTTCTAAGTGCATTTGGGCTTAGCCTGAACTTTCACATTTGAGTTAGGATGATGATTAGTTATCTCACGTTATGATGTTTTAAACTAGATGCTCTGCTGTGAAGGTACACCACTCGGCGGCCGACTGTATTGGCTAGAACAAATAATAAACTTGACCTCTGTTCCCTACTTGATTCTACTTTGAATAGCTTATTCCAATGGTGTGAGAACCTTGGGAAAAATTATCCAGAGAAACCCGATGCACTTGCACCAAGTTGTTTTTAATTACATTTCATGAGTGTATCTTACAACTTGCTTATTACAAGTTATGAGCGTTTTTGCAACTTGTTTATTACAAGTTATGAGCTTTTTTGCAACTTGTTTATTACAAGTTAGAGCGTTTTTGCAACTTCTTGTTTATTACAAGTTATGAGCTTTTTTGCAACTTGTTTATTACAAGTTATGAGCGTTTCTTACCCTGATCAAGATTGATGCATGAAAACTTCACCGCTTCTGTTCAGCTGTAAATAAGTGAAAGATTGCATTTTTAGGTAATTTATTTGACATTAAATAATATGTCTGTCCTCTTGTACCGTGATCTTAGATTAAAATGAGCTCCTAATTAGATGAGCGTCTAATTCGACCAATTATTGACTAATTTATTACCATTAAAATAAATTGATCGCTTTGTCGCGTGTTAGAAACAGGAACTGTTATATGTAAGTTCAATGGAGGAAAATTATGCATTAATAGGAATTGCTGACCTTTATTTTCATCATACATAACATTTGTAATTTATTCTTATAAATCTTGGGTGAAGGCTTAATAATTTTTCCCCGAGGGATAAATAAAGTTTAAAACTGTCCGCGCGTTGTTTGCAACTGCTTTGAAATTTCCTTCTTGTTTGTTGTTCATAATAGAAAAAAAAACATGAAAGTCTTAATTATCTCACGAATCAGTCATTGAGAAACAGAATGGTTTCGCACCTTAGTTTGATGTTCCGATTCACTCCCTCTCGAACTTTATTTTGAAGTCATCCGAGCGTGTTCGCGCCTCTCACCGGTGCACACAACACAGATCATCGCTGTAGCCGCTGAGGCTGATCGCTCGCCTGCATAATGACACCTGAAGGCTGCGAGCCGCCGCCTATGTGTACTTCCGACTGCTGCACACACAGGCACGCCGCGGCCCCCACGGCCCCGCCCCCACTAGCTCTCGTCAGCTGCGGTTGTCGACTACTGTCACGCTAGGGACGTGTATCCACTATACGACTATTGTAGGCTGATTGATCAAATTAGTTCGTCTTTGACCTGTACTGTCATGCGGGAAAATGTTACACAATTTTCTCACGAAGGCTGTATGAGGAACAAAAGTGCACTTGAATAGTCGCAGATGTAGCGTCATTTTATTCTCGTCACGTGATGAAATTATGTTTGCATTTTCTTTTTGGACCAGATCATTATCCTAGTGTCTAGAAACAGGTGTTCATTTCTGATCCTTAAGATAATGAATTATACCTTTTAGAGTTTAGTCTCAGACGCGAATTTGCATCCAGAATATCCTTCGTGAAGCTGACAACTTCGGACAAGACCCGAAAAATCAATATAGCCTTCAAGAAATTTCCTTTTGATTCCCAAGTCGTGAAACATTAAAATGCAAATATAGCTCCAAATATTTCACAATATACTAACACACAGTTTTAGTTGCTTGATTTGTCCATCTCTCTGTCACGCTCTCTTAAAGATTTAGATGGGAGAAAATTCCCGGGTCCGTATTCTTAAACTAATTGTGAGATTGTCAGATTAGGCAGTCCATATCAGTGGTACTGAAAATAACATTTCATCTCATAGTTACCGTAAATAAGAGGGCATCTTATGAAGCTAACATCATTTGTCTCGATATTTTTGACGGGCGCATCTACTAGTTGATAATAATGGTAAAGTGAATTTATGACTTGTTTTTCCTTCTGTGACAAAATCACATTAAATGAAGGGTTAACAATTGGAATTTAGGCACGAATTCGATCTTATTAATTCCTAGACGTCAAGATTTTTATTGTAAATACATTGCAGCCTAATAAAATAATTTTTTATTGCAACCATAGTGGATTCCATTTTTTCCGTAGGTTATTTAAATTTATAATTTGATATAGTCTTTTACAGTCGATCCTGTTATTTATGACGTAACTATCATATGTAGTGTCCCTGAACTGTGAAAATAACAGCAAGTCAAATTATATAGGAATAGATATTATTTGCAGTAGCGTGTTTTCCGAAGCTCGGAAATAAACGGTAGGAGTTTGACCAGGGCTTGTTTTGTTGGCGTTCCCATTTTCAGCTGTCCTGATCACTCCGATAAGTGCACTAGCCCGATTTTAGCTCGTCAATTTTCTATCTTATGAAAAGCAAGCTGTTACACAGATATACGAATTTTAAGATCTTTATTTATTATCAAGCTCAAAACTGTTTCAAATAATAGTCTCGGCATATTCCTCATGGCAATAGTATACAGATTATCTCAATTGTACTCTTTCCTGTATCTTACTGTTTTTATTTTGCTTGTACCTTAATTTTTTATTTGCCTAACCAAATTTTGCCCTTTGTATGTACAATGTCCGAATGAAGAAATGTGTATTGCCTTGCCTATCTTTCAGGATGACAACGGCCGGGTTCATCTGGCTAGAACTGTCATTAATTGGCATGACTGTCTCTCAGGATATGCGAGGCACTTTTAGTGTCCAGCTAAGTCCCCAAGCATGAACCCGATAGGAAATTTGTGGGACCACCTAGAACAATCAGTTAGTCGTCGAGAAAATCGTCCACGTACTGTGGCTGCACTGCGAGATTAGTTGATGCAAGAAGGTTTAAAATCTGCAAGATGTACATAGGACTCTTCTGGACTCGATGCCTCGTAGAATTGCTGTCATTGGTAGTACTCGTAGAGGTCCTAAACCATATTAGTCACAGGTGTCTAATTTTTTTCTTCTGGGAGCCTTGTTTCACACTGCTAGATTCCCCACTTTCGTGTCTCATTATTCGACTTTATCGTGCAACCAAAGAATATGCGAATACTCTTCAAACGTGTTGATATTATTGACAATTTTTTTGTTTTCAAAATGCTGTGTTGCATCTGCTAAGACGTACATATGCATTTCTTCGGGGCAGTATGAAGTGAATCAGTGAAACTGTTCTGTACATGACTGGAACAAAACCAGGGGGTTATGTTGGGCTTACGACTTGACTGATGTTTGAGAGCTACGCTTATTTAAGAATCATAGTGTCTTATAGGTGTCATGTACAAATTTGTGTCACAAGTGAAGCTTCATAAAATATATATGTTTCACAGAATATTAACAAATCAACGATGGGGTTTTAAAGTCCTTTATACTTTCTTCCGTTTGTCTACATTTGACACTCCTTCGTAATGTTGCAAACGTTGCATAGAGCGCTTAGCTGCCATTCTGAGGCCAGACACGCTCAATTTTTACCGTGTCAGCGCACACCAAAGCGTCCTTTGCCACTCACGGAGCGCTGAAGCGCATCCGCAAGTCAGGCAGCAGACGGCGGCGGAAAGTTTTTTTACTATAATATTTTCGACGGACGGCGTCGTCCACGTGTCATTAATCGTCGACCTTGTAAAAGACAACTGACGTTCTCGCATTCTTTGGTATCATTTTCTGGAGAGCGGACTTCTAGTTTGAAGTATTTGGAGCGCTTCTACTCCTTGTTAGCTTCTGTTATTCATAGACATCCATGAATACTTACCTCTAAAAGTGTTGCAAATTTCTATTTGCGATCAAATTACGAAAGCTGCGCCCAGAATTTTTCCTTTCAACATGGAATTTATCTTCTGTGCGCAATTCACGGACAACAACGAATGCCAATCGATGCCGCGGGAAAATTTTTATCGTGTTCTCTGTGGGCGTTTGATAGAAGTGTCGAAAGGTACCTAGTTTTCCATTCGTTCTTTTCTTTCTGTAAAATATATTTGTATATTAATTACCATCAAAATTCGTATACGTCCTCGTATAGTAGATTTTAAAATGGTCTTGCAATATGTATTACAGTTTGTTGTAAATTAGTGTGTGCTCTTTACCCTCAAACATTGCTTAGAATCCCCGGTCACCTTTATACTTTGATACTCACGCTTGTTGTACCGTAGCGAACCATTACTTGTTACCCCTCTGCATGAGAGCAAAACGACCGTAAGTAGTGATTTGTGCGCTTACTTCACTTCCCAGCAAGGTGCGGCATGCGTGTCCGAGACCACAAACTGTGTACAGACGGAACTGGAAGGCCTAACATGCGAGAATGGGGTGAGGGGATTGGTTGATCTGCCCACCGTTTGCAGGTGACCGGACGTGAAAAAAGGGAGGGTGGTGATGCTTCCCCACTCTCACAGACCCATCCAACGAGAGTTCCAGTAGCGCAACTGGGGTGTTGTGTGGAGGGAGTTGTTCTGCAGTGTCGGGGACAAGCGTCGCTCGGGTGGCCAATCGACGTCTTTGGGTTGTTGGGAGGCGATCTTCATTGGAAATGAACGAAGTTTTACATTAAGTTTGATGCTTGTTGTCATAGAAGAGTAAATTTAACGTTAAGTGTTCTCTATTCAATGATTTTGATGGAAAGAAGGAAATCTGCTACAGCTCCAATCGATTCCCGTTCAAGAAACCAGATTGTGCCGGCGGACTCTGAACTTGAGAGGTTGCTAAAAATGCAAAGTTCACGAGATTATTGTGTCTGTGAAAGGTTACATATACAATTGATGAGTGATGATAATATTCTCAATAATATTTCACAGAAGTACACGTGTCAAATTCATAGAACCTGAGCGCTGGCTGAGGCCTGTGGGACCTGCAATACTACAACAGATTGTGTGATGTGAGGTCGTGCGTTGGCAGATAGAAGTATCGCGTCATAACAGCTCCTCTCATATGAACGAAATGATAGCTTCTGAAATTGCCGAGACTTCCTAATGTGTTTATGCTTGAACTTACGACTAGAGCTAAAAATAAATTTCGTTTCTGTTCTGCTTCCAACATAAAGCGACATTGTGTGTAGAGATGTCTGTTTTGATCCCAGTGATACGAGGAATTTCACGAGTTTGATATTGAACTATTCTTAATTTCAGTTAGCATATAGAATTAATTATAGGAGTTTAGAACTTCAGGGAAGGTATCTGGGTAGTGACATAGTAATTTAATAACACATAACATCATGCCCAGTAAAATTGAAAAAATATATACATCGCAAGAGTAATGGCGTCAAATGCTTTCGTCGCTTTCATTCTGCACTTATTTTTTGGTCCATGTTGCGCGCTCTAACGACCTCTATAAATTTAATATATTATTTTAATGGCTGCCACAACGGAACCATTTTTCTTAGTGCTTAGTGGTGTGCTTGTGCATCGAATTACATAGAATATGGCATCTGTGCTCGCTGCTCTCGAGACCTTCCATTTCGCTGGATAGCATTTCATTTCAGAGACTGGGCTACTGTCCCCGCGAGAGCTTCCTTTCTCGTATCCATGCTACTGCCAGATATCCGCCCCGGCGCACAGGAAGTTCATATGACCACCTCATCGACTCTTTGTTCCCGCCTCTTTGTTATCCTTTATTGCGTTCCATTATTATGTGTACCTATGATTCCTGTGGGGAAACGCTTCCGTTGTGTTTTTTAAGAGTACGGTGGCTAACTCTGGCTACTGTGAAGACTGCTCATCCGAAGGTCCTATAGCATGTGGTTATTCAGTTCATCAATACCACGTTTTGCCTCTGTTTGGAGACGTAGTTTTCGAAACACTATCTCCATCAGCCCATTCATTTTGAGTACTTGCGATCGTGAATGGAACAAAGCTTCATTATATATGAACGAAGTGAAAAACTTGTTTATGTAGAATTTTTGTTATTGACGGCCGTGTTGTAATGCTGGAATTTGCTGGGTCGTGTCTGCACAAGTTGCACAGAGCAGGGTTCATCTGTCAAACAGGTCCGGAATTTGGGCCAGCAAGTCATTGCTGCCACCTCGATTTCAAGCGTGAACCGAACCACAGTAAGCTGCTCTGATCGCACGAGCGGCGCACACCGCGCAACCAGTCAGGCAATATCGATTGTAAGCGAAGCGAGGGACCTCCTGTATCTAGTAGATATAGGAGGCAACTCATATATCTAGTAGATATAGGAGGCACCTCATATATCTAGTAGATGTAGGAGGCAATGAGCAGATACGCCGTAGCTACTGAACCTGTACGCTAGCCAGCTTGGCTGTGCGATTCTATTTCGTCAAAAGGAAATATTAGAACTGTTTTAAAATGCGTTTTAATGTTATTCTTTGTTATTTAATTCTTGACCAAGCTTCAATTTCAACGCTACTTGCAGCCTTTTCATGTCAGTTCATTTTGAACTATTTTTTTTTCACTCCGGGTGATTTTTTACACTTGAATGAGCACCCTGAAACCGACTGTAAAAAGATTAATTTCCGTGTTTCGTAATGCGTAGCAATAAACTCAAAGGACACCCAGTAGGCCGGGCTTGTTTTGAGCCCCACAGCACGGCAGGACAATGGAGGGCACTCATGAGCCGCCTAGTCAGCACGTCGCTCCAGTTAATCAAGTCGCCCAGAATCGTGCAGGTCCCAGGCTTCGTTTGGAGGCCCTCATGCCCTGGCATGACTTGTGGTGCGCGGCCGCATGACGCAAGGCTAAATTTATCCTCGTGTCTGCTGTGTCGCAGTTTGAAAAGAAATCCACGACTCGCTGTTGGCTCGTCTCTGACTTTTATGTTAGAGCTGAGAGCTATTTTCCATCATACATATGAAGTGAATGTATAGTAAAATACTTAAATTTGATGGTGATTGTTTAAACGCCCGTTTCTGTGTGTCTTCCTTGCCCAGGTATTTCTAACCTCTCCCCGTATCAAATTAAACCATTATCCCTGCTATCAATTCATTAGAACTCTTATGCAATTCATACGTCATAGGATAATGACAGCATTACTCTATAGAACGTAATTGGATATTCAATATGACTCAAAAAATCAGTATTTGACTTTGGGTGCACGATGCCGGAAGTGATGAGCGTACGTGAAAGCCCGAGCGTAAGCGCGCTTTGCAACATCTACGAGACGGAGGAGCTGAAGAAGAACAAGGCGTTCAGGTACTTCACTGCGGCCTCAGACTCCAGGGTGCTGGTGGTGGACCCTGAAGCGGGCGTGCACGACGGAACCTGGAGGGACACCAGTCAGTCGGACGGCAAGAGCGTCGAGTTTGTCACTGCCGCCGCGGTGTGTGTGCGCGCTACACATTCGTTGTAGAGTTCTTGAAATCAAGGCGATGATTTTGTGGACGTAGTCTTGCACGTCAAGCGCTCACTTTATTACGTTCTATAAAATTAGCTTTGAAAGCAATCGCAATGTTCACACTTGCATTTCTTCTCTCGCATCTGTATTTGTCCCTTACGTTATGTTAAATACGCTCTGAACATACATATAATAATTGATTGATACTGCATGTCTGAATACGAATTCATGAGAAGTTGATGAGCTGTGCTGGATTGGAATGCTATAGTTTGTACCTGAATTGAACTAATTATATTTTGTAAAAGTGTTTCAGGATGAAACTCTGGGCTCACAAAATTTATTTCTGATTCCATTGAACCAAAAGGCTGTTACAGGTGGTATTGTATTCAGCCTTGCACATTGTCTCGTTATTAAATGAAATTATGTTTCCTGCAAACTATAGTTGAGAAATTAAATGAAATACGAGCATTACAATAGACACGAATTCGACAAATTTTCATTGCTCACCGACCAATAGATTACGTACAACATTGCCAAGCATGGCCCGGCTACCGGGAGTTCTGTCAAAAAACGCACGGTCTATTTTAGGAAAAATATTTTGCTACTTGTCGTTAACGTACATCGGCCGTTGTTGTCAGCGTAGTTTTCTCGAGCGGGCTCTACCTGGTCAAGGTGCGGTTTCGAAACTTTAGAAGCTCCCTGACGTACTGTCACTGTCTGGTCCGTTTTAATTCTTCGCTTCATTGAGCAAATACCGAATAAACACTTAAGTCATCAGTCAGGTGGACAGCGGACCCGTCAGGTTTTGCTGTGCTTGATACGCTGGTTGTGTGAAGATTTTGTATTTTTCAAAACGGAGTGGGTTTCATGAATCACATGAAAGGATTGAGTTAACATGAAAGTTTCAAAGTCCGAGAAAATAACTTCAAAAAGAAATTTTATTTCGTAGTTAACCGAATCGATTGATTTTAAATATCTCAAGAGCGTCGAGGTAAGTGCCATTTCCACGAGGGACACCTGTGTCTTGTGTTAATTTACTTGTGTTTTAGCTGGAAATGAACTTGGAATATTTTCAAGGTGGTTGGGCATGCTTATGAATATATTCCCGTGGTTGTAAGAATGTTTTCTTATAGCATTACGAAAGTCAAAGTCCTAGGTTAAAAAATGAAGAACGTTTGTTGAGTGAAGAAAGCATCTGGTAGATTGAGCTTCAAGATGGATGAAGCTTCTGGTGAGTGGAATTTGGGTTGAAGGTGGATGGAGCAGGAAGGTCAATGATGCTCAGTTTAAAAGTGAATGGAGCTGGGAGGTGGATGGCTCTTGACATGGATGTGGTTAAGAGCTAGAAGGTGGATGATGGAGTTTAGCTTAAAGGTGGATGAAGCTTTTAGCTTCAGTTTATCCGAACGTTGTGCTATTTTGAAAGAGATTCATTCATTCAGCAACCCTCCCAATTTACCACAGTATTAGCTTTGGGATCTGTTGTATTTAGGATAATTGTTTAATGGTCTACAAAAATGTTTTTCCTTCTATATGTTTTTTTTATCTCTCATGAGAACTATAGCACACTACCTACTGACCAACGCAGAGTAAAGCATCTCGTTACTGCTAGGACTTTCTGCGTCAACTTTTCTGTTAAATGTTAACTTTCTTTGACACGGTTTGTGGAGTTGTTTGGCTTACCGGAGGAAAATGGTACATAAGTTTTGTGCATTAAATTCTTAGAATTTCGAACGACTATTTCTTTTTCATGCATGAGTAGAGTAAAGAACAATCTGTAGATAAATCGAGATTCTGATCCTTCCAGAAATTTTTTGAAGAAAAAAAAAGGTCAATGTTTTAAATGTTAAAGTAAGACTGCATGATCATTTAAAAAATACTACTACTTGTCTAGTTGACGCTATCGTCAGCCATTGTTCCAGATAACTTATCGCCAACTAATCACTAGTACGGTGATGATCGTGGGGCAACAAATGCTTTCATGAGTGACCGTGTGATCGAGCCACGTTGTGTCGTGAGCTGCTAGACCAGCTGGTTGTTATGTGGCGTTGCGGGCGCCTTGGTTGTGACATGACCGTGCGTGTTGACGTCGTCACCGTTTAGTCTGAAAATGCAGAATGAGGCTGGAAATCCAGAAACGTGTATCGAGCAATGCAATTTTGTGAGTTATTTTAATCTTCATGGTTCAGTTGATGTATCGTGAACAACTGGAAAAATTTCCTCAAACCTGAATATAATCATACAATTTTTAGACTCAAAAGCCAGTTCTGCCTTGAGACAATTTATTTTCTTGGTTCATTTCGGTTAGAAAAGGGTTTATTTTTTCTACTACGTAGCAGAAATGAGTTAGTTATACTGTATGTGTGGTCATGAAATCCTACATTATCAACGCTTCCCCTGTACTTTTCCTTTGGAAGATCAATTACGTAAACCGTTTTTTAATCTCACATTGTTGTAACAATACGCGTACAGCAGCTGACACCGATTTCTATTTTCATTTACATTGAATTTTCGAAAGTTTCTTGCTTTACTTTGTCCCAATTACCTCCGTTAGAAAGTTTCTTGCTTGACTTTGTCCCAATTACCTCCGTTAGTTTTGCCCAATTTTCTATCATAATTTGGTTACGTTGAACGTTAATAAGAGGTTTGTGATCATAGCCAAATAATGTGTGGTGTATCCTTAACAATTAACTCGGTTCTCGCTGCCTCACTCATGTGTTAACAAGCGAGTCATGCATTCATGCCCACGTATCAGATAGGAAACGCTGGTACGCAGGGACTAGGCCAATTTTCCTGCTCGGATCACTATCTCTTAGCAAGTTTTGTACCACACCGTAGCTCTTCAATTCTTTATTATGTGGAAAAGTGCTTTGTTTTGCGCGAAGAATCCTTCGAAACTTTATATCTCAAACTCAGTATAAAATGATATTCGTAGAATACACGTCACTGCATGTCTAGTTCTTAAATTTTCCTTCTACTTCACAACAGGTATGACCAGGTTTTCTTTACAAAGGAATTAACACTAGCGCCATTAGCATTTGCTTGAAGTGTTAGGTATTCACTGCTTGCTCTTGAAGGTTTCGAACTTATTTTACCGAGCTGACGGTGTTCGTGTTGTTACGTGCGCGAACGTACCCTTTTCAAAGATTCTGATTTTTTCCCTTTCGTAATTAAAGTTCACCATTAACTATTTATTGAAAGAAAAAGCGATTGGAATATTCAATTTAGTTCATAAATTTTGCAATATCTATTCCTTGACGCGCAAAGTAAAGGAACTGAATTAAACTTAGGTCATGATGCTGAACCCTCAACGTCGTTGCTTGCGTGCAGTGCCACGTGACCTGTCATTTTCTTGCTCTATTGAAGGACAGCTGTTACACGTACGGAGTGCATTACGAACAAAAAAAAACGAGGGTTCTTAAAGACCGTCCCGTCTAAGGTTTGATTGTTAGCCACGTCGAGGCGTTAAGCCTCTACGCGTTTCACTTCTTCGTTCTGCTTCTGAACATCTTCGTGCATTTGAGAAGCCTCGTATCCTTAGCGAGTGTTGCCTGTGTCGGTTTACAATTGGGTGCAATAAACATCCGAAACATGGTCAAAAAATTATTTATCATAATTACTCACCGGTAAAGCAATCGCAAATTAAACATCTTATGTACTTTTGTACGATGAATAGTAATTCTGTTATGGATTAATTTCAACAAAGGTGCTTTTTTTACGTGCGAGAAAAGAGCCCTCGTTCCTAAGAACTGCTCGAATTGTGTTTAACATACATTTGTCCCTGCCGCTTCCCAATCATTTTAAAGTTCATATCGAGTAGCTCGAGAATTCGTCATAACTTCAAGAATATAGGTTTACAATTTCCTGAACGCGGTAGACTCGCAGTAGACTGATAAGGCGTGAACCGGCGAATCGTGCCACCAATAGTTGAGATATGTGTTTTTAGCATAGATTAATTTTTCATTGCGACAACTGCTTTTATGTAACCGAATGATTAATTGTCTGGTCTTTTCTGACAATTGTTCAGTCTTCGCCATATCAGAATTTGTGTTGAACATTGACATCCGTCTCATGCATTGATTGAGGTCCGCTGCAGTACGTGGATGAGGTAGATTATTTTTCCAGCAAAAGTTCTTCAGCATTCCTGTCACGTAAACAGCTCTAGAATATTCGAGGGCTGTTTATTATCACCTTGAAATTAACTTTCTGGGTGTGTTGGATATTTTTTAGGCGATAATTTGCGCCTTCTGTAAATATTGTATCAGTGTAAACTTCACCGTAAAATTTGTTTCTTTATTTTTTCCCCTTCAATGCTCTAGTATCTGTGTATTCTTATATGGATTTTGTATGTAGTTTTAAAAAATGTATTAGATGTTCAGTTTTCGATTGTTTTGCTCTTGTGGGGCTTTGGTAACCAAACTGTTGGCCATGTATCGGATATTAATTGCACTGCATACACGCTTCCTTAACCCTCTTAAGAACAAGGAATTACGTTACCAACCTCTTCTCTCATAGTACGCCCCTTATCACTGACTGAAAGTTGAAAAAGTAGGCCAGGAAAACCCTCCTTTGTTGAATTGAATCCAATCGAGGGACTTGTCTTCAATTCCCGCCAATACTCCTGACGCACACAATGTTTACAATGAGTACTGGTAACACTTCCTTGCTAGGGTCACTCTTGACAGCCACAGAACACAGGTCTGACCTCTGTGCTGTGCAGGGCGACTACATCTGGATCGAGCCCACCTCTCGCCGCGAGTTCGACGTGGCCATCGGCGCCCGGGTCGTGAGCGCTGAAGGGCGTCGCATCCAGGTCAAAGATGACGACGAGAACGTGAGTAACCGCCTCGAGCTGCCGTCCGGTACCCCGCTGTCTGCTCTGCACTTTGACTTTTAGCTGTGTTCAAGTTCTAATTTACCTCATTTCATTTCATTCGAGTATTATAGCTTCATTTTCAAGCTCTGTTTTGATGTTCACCTTCCAACTGCCCTCTGTGTGTACTTTTTTAGGTTGAATTATGTGTGGAATTGTACGTGAAATGATTGTTTTAATATGAAATTCTAACCTGTTATATTCTGCAATATTTTCGGGATAAGTTAAATTTTTCAATTGGGCTTTTCTAAGGTTTTGAAGACTCTGAGTGGTCCGTAAAATTTGCTTCTTTATTCATTAAGATTCATGTGCTGCAGTTTCGGTGCTGCAGCACTGACGGGTGACATTGAGTTTTTCACGTTATTTTAACACATTTTAATATCAAATTTCTAAAAAAATGTCTCAGACTTGCCATAGAAGGGCTCAAGCAAAAATTATGCTAAACTAGACAATACGTGACCCGTTGGGTCATAAAAAAATTACCAAAATCAAACTGTATCCAAAAATATATCTGATGTAGTTATATCCGTATCCACAATACAGGATTAAACGAAGAGTATAAATTTCGAATATCTCAGAGCCGACAGACAAATCCTTTTTATTCCCGTATCCACTTCACTAACTTGCCCGACTTAAATTCGGCTTTTCTGTGCACGACTTCAAAGAAGCCAACAAGACGACCAGAGTTTTAATATTATGCTAGATGTTTAGTCAAACATGGACCTGTTTTTCATACCATAAGATTGTATCACGGATACATCGCTATGCACTAGTAAGTTGTGTTGTCTGAGCTTTTTGGGTTATGAATATTTCTGGCATGAATAATGCAAATGCAGTTAGAAAGTAAGAGAAAAAGTATCTGATTTAAGCGTTTTTAGCACGCAGGCATAGTATGTAGTACTAAGACATTGTGTAATTACAATAAAACAAGTTTTGAAAGCTTTATTGAAATTAACAAGACCTTGCTGAAAAAATAGGAAAGCAGCAAATCGAAAGGTAAAAGTACTACTAACGCTAATGATTTACATGTTAGTGGGTGAGTGTTGTTAGAACTTCAATTTTTAAACTTGAAGAACCTCAAGAACACTATGATCAATGTCGCATAAATAGGAAACTATGTTTAACGTATCTCAAGTAGTAGCATGGCGCTGCAGGAACAGAATCTTCGAAGTGGCATACAACTGTGTTCTGGTTACCGCAAAATGCTCGTTAAAATAAGAAATCTATTTTTACTCACCGGGGCCCCCCCTTTTTCTAAGGGATGCATGATTAAAAATGTATCCATTTTCGTGCTAATGGGCATCTCTTTAAATGTTGATATATTTCTACAACAAACTAAAGATGTACATACGGGTTTAAGACCCGTTTAAGAAAACGATAAATTCTGTTTACTCTATGAAGATGCACTTGTATTGTCAGGCATCTAGTATGTTTGAAATGAATGAAATACATTATGAGATCGCACAATAAAACTACATAGTGTAAGAAAAGTGAGTTAAATATAAAAAAGGCTAAAATGAAAACAGCAATTTGAACAAGTGAAGAAGCTGATCCGAAATAAGTGAAAAGTTATAGCTACTTTGCTCACCATTGGGCAATTTCCTCGTATACTAATGTTCATACTGTACACCTGCGAGGGAAACTATAACTTGCACAGGGAGGTACTGGGCGGCTACCACTTCCATGCTCAATGACCCTCGCTGTAAGCGTTGTGGAGGTTGAACCGACGTATTGTGGCGGACTAGCTATCATCATTGGCTGAGACCGATAAAAACGCCTGCGTGCTCTCAAATTATGAGAAAAACTACGGTAGATTTTCCTTTGTTTTGTTACTGATTTAAAATAAGTATTCTAAATTTAGAGTTTAACATGAAGAAAAAATGCTAGTGTTTTGGAACACGTGCGTGCCGTTAGCACCAGCATACTACCTGCTGACGTCCACCTCAGGAGCTGTGGCTTACGCCCGAGCGGCGCATCAAGGCGATGCACCCGACGTCGGTGCAGGGCGTCGAGGACATGATCAGCCTGGGCGACCTGCACGAGGCCGGCATCCTGCGCAACCTGCTCATCAGATACAACGAGAATCTTATTTACGTGAGTGTGATAGTCCTGTTTGAGCCGTGGTAGCAGTCCTGCCAAGTGTTGCCGCGCCACAGGCAGGTGACCTGCTCATCAGAATCTTATTTACGTGAGTGTGATAGTCCTGTTTGAGCCGTGGTAGCAGTCCTGCCAAGTGTTGCCGCGCCACAGGCAGGTGACCTGCTCATCAGAATCTTATTTACGTGAGTGTGATAGTCCTGTTTGAGCCGTGGTAGCAGTCCTGCCAAGTGTTGCCGCGCCACAGGCAGGTGACCTGCTCATCAGAATCTTATTTACGTGAGTGTGATAGTCCTGTTTGAGCCGTGGTAGCAGTCCTGCCAAGTGTTGCCGCGCCACAGGCAGGTGACCTGCTCATCAGAATCTTATTTACGTGAGTGTGATAGTCCTGTTTGAGCCGTGGTAGCAGTCGTGCGGAGTGTTGCCGCGCCACAGGCAGGAGACCTGCTCATCAGATACAACGAGAATTTTAAATACGTGTCACATTTTCTTGCCTCCATTGGCTGAGCGGTGCTGACAATCATGGCGCTCGAGACAGATGACCTGCTCAGCAGAACTAACGAAAATCTCATTTTATTCTCAGTCTTATATTCTTGCCTCCACCGCCTGAGCCGTGCGGGCAGTTGTGTGAAGTACTGTGGGGCTCGAGGTGATGGCCTGCTACTCAAACTAACGATTATCTAATTTACGTGATTCTTCAGCTCGTGTTCAAGCAATCGCGCTGTAATAATTTTGCTAAAGAAAATTGCAGTTTATGAGTTGTAGCGTGATTTATTTCCTTCTGAGGTACAATGAAACCTAAATATATACATTCTTAATTGCTACTTTGCTTACGTTGTAAAAAATTAATGTACATTAATTCTTTTAATGTGCTCTGTGAATTGCTGAAGTATACTTGATGGAAATATTCTAGGTCCCGTTATGGAACTGACCGCGGACGAGGACTAGTTTGTAAATGTGCAGCGAGCAAGCTTTGTAGCACATTTGTGGTACTGTCCAAAAATAAAATACCCTAGCTTTTTCAACCTGACTACGCTACCTTATGATTTTACAGCCTTGTCTTATAGGAGTACGCTAACCGTTGCAATTTGCCGGGATGTCATTTGATGACTAAGCATCCAACCGGTTTGGCTCCTGTTTTGTCCACTTGTATCCCTTTATCTTGCACTGAGCAAATTACAATCCTTTCATTCCTTCTGAAAAATCCTCGAGTAAAATAAGTCATTGTTGCAGATCTCTGAAGTTTTTGTGAACGTTAGAGTATTTGGTATTGCTGTTAGGACTTTCCAAAAACTAGCATTAATGCTCTTGCGATCATGGTTTGACTATACTAAGTTTTGTTTTAGGAACATATCGTTTGCGAGGCTAGGTAACAATGGAGGTAATGAAAATTAAATATTTAAAAAACGTTTTATTCGATTGTTTCGAGACTTGGGTTAGTATCAACAATGATTTTGCAAAGAACAATAAAAAATGAAAACTGCGAGTTAGAATATTAAAAAGAAACCAAAATAAGCAATTTACTACCTTTAAGCAGGAAAGCGCTCTGCATGCCCTGTAGCGCAAGTTTCGGTGTGTGGATGTATGAGAACAATGAAACTTGAGTTAGTCATTTCAGTTCTGTTTTCTGTCACCCTTTCATTGTTTCCGTTTTCTGGAGGAACTTTTATTGTAAGATCAAAAAATTGCTACAAAATTTTTACCTCAAAGAAAGTGACATATGTGAACTTTGGGAATTTGACCCTGGAAAAAATTATCGTATATCCTTTAGCTTATAATGAACTCGGTTATACGGAACTTAGGTGCTGTGTTCGTATAGCAGTCGAGTGTCTAACTTGCTGTCCATCTTATTCTATCTAAATCTATTCTTTCTTTCTTTCTTATAGTGTAGCATTTCTCATACATTTGATGTTCAGCACAGTTCAATCGGTACGTGAGCTTCTGTAGTTGTGGAAATCATAATAACGCGTGTTGGGAGTAGTGCCCCTTTTTCGATGGTGCTCGCTGCAAGGAAAGCCGAAAAACTATTTGTTAAATCTTTTTAGTATTTTTGTGGTATTTATTCATTTATTATTTTTCTTATCAATTTACCTCATATTTGCTTTTTTCTTATCTCCCTCTTATCAATTTGCCGAGACATCATTACGACTGGAAGTAAGTTCATGTGGTCCTGTCAACTTGCGTGGGATCTTATCAGGTTTGGGCGTCACGAGCAATGCAGTGCGTTCCACACCTTAATATAAAATATTATTATTTTTGCAGACCTACACAGGCTCAATCCTTGTGGCTGTGAACCCTTACCAAATCCTGCCCATCTACACCGTCGAACAAATAAAGCTCTACAGGGGCAAGAAGATTGGGGAGCTTCCACCCCACATATTTGCCATCGGTGACAGCTGCTACAACAACATGAAGAGATTCAAACAGGACCAGTGCATCGTCATCAGGTAGCTTTCTGGGCCGCTATTGCAACATGCAGTTAGGACGGTAGAGCTGTAAGTTAGGAACGTTCAAATTACCCTGACATCATCTTTAAAGTTTTGGGTTTTCAACCTTGAGAAAACTAGATCCATTGAAGGCTGTAGACTTAAATGTACAATGCTGTGCAGCGGCGAGTCCGGGGCAGGCAAGACGGAGAGCACGAAACTGATCCTTCAGTATCTGGCCGCCATCTCCGGCAAACATTCATGGATCGAGCAGCAAATACTTGAGGCTAATCCTATATTGGAAGGTGAGGAGCATCTTCTAATTTCATTCTTCTGTTAAATTTTCCCTTAATTTCAAACTTTCTGACATGTACATACTCAGATTTGTAGAGTTACTGTTTACGTAACGCGTTTATTATTCAGCATTTTCTCCTGTTGTCAGCCTTTGGTAACGCGAAAACAATTCGGAACGACAACTCCTCACGTTTCGGCAAGTACGTCGACATTCACTTCTCTAAAGACGGGGTTATAGAAGGCGCGAGGATCGAGCAATACCTCCTGGAGAAGTCGCGACTGGTGTCACAAGGCTCAGATGAGCGCAACTACCACGTCTTCTACTGCATGCTGGCCGGCATCACCAGAGAGGAGCGCCAGAAACTCGAACTTTCCGATGCCTCCAACTACAACTATCTCACCGGGGTCAGTTGCGAGAGTCCTCGGGTGTCTCATTAATCTTACGGCGTATGTATCGTAGTTAAAAACTTGCAGGTTTTGAACGTTTCTCTTAATGGTGAAAGACTAAGACGTCAAGAGAAAGAATGGATAAAGTCATTCCATTTGTTCTTTGCATAGTATTGAAAAAGTGTATATATTTTGTTTCTATCAATATCATGCCGATAATGTTTAGAAATTCGTTTCACACTGGATTTTTTGTTTGCATGCTCACAGTACAGGGAAAAATGATAATGGACTTACCTCATTATCGATTCATTTACTCTTGTTTAGATTCTATTGTACGTTCACTTCTACATTTTGATGGACGCTGTTTTTATATTTCTCTTCTGTTGGTTTCGTTCTTAAAATGATTGTTAAAGAGCAGACATTCTTTTTGGATCATTTCATTTCGTGAAATGAAATCTTATTGATTAGGTGTCGTTTTGACTGCATCCGTTCTAGTGTTCCACGTTCATTACAGTGTTGAATTTCTCCGTCTTAATTCTTTGGAAACAGGACCGAACAACTAGACTATTTTTTAGTGTTTAATCTGTGTGTGATGGATTATCAATGGCGGCGTTACGGATACTGACCAGTTTAGTCAGAGCCAGAGTTACAATGATCTGTGGATCAGGGCGGGAGCATAACGTGCGATGGTCGTGACGATGCGCGGGAGTTCGCTGACATCAGGTCGGCGATGAAGGTGCTCATGTTCAGCGACTCGGAAGTCTGGGAGATACTCAAGCTGCTCGCCGCCGTCCTCCACATGGGCAACATCAAGTTCAAAGGCAAAGTCGTCGGTGAGTTTTATTTGTTTCTGCAGTCATCGTTCTTTGAATTTCTTTTAAATCGTCCTAGAAGTATGATTGTATGGTAATGTAAAGTCTATGCTTGAGTAGTTTGTAAGTTTTTAGAGTCTATATTTTCTTGAATGGGAAGTGCTTTTGAAAAGAAGCCGGTTTCGACGACCCTGTTCCTCACCGAAAGTGAAAGTGAGGTGACTTTATATCAGAATATGGACGTTAATTATTCCTTCTCATGAGACTCCACGTATGAGTTTAGTAGCTTATTGAATTTCGGTTGTTAAGACGTGCCGTATTTTTTTAACCACAAAATGCTTCGTCTCATTCGTTGGCTTACTAAGCACGTTTTTGGTGATGCTTATTCTTTCAAGAGAAATGCTTATTTCAACTTTGAAAAAGACGGTATCGATGCACCCTCCAGATAACCTGGACGCGACGGAGGTGCCGGACATGACTTCCCTCATTCGGGTGGCCAAGTTTCTCGGTCTGGACGCTCGAAGCCTCAAAGAAGCTCTCACTCTCAAGACAATCTTCGCTCAGGGGGAGACGGTGGTGAGTCCCAGCCTTCCAATCTAGGTTATAGTAAGATGGCAGTAATGCATGTTGTTTCTTGTAAAATTAAAATGCGAGTAATAAGTGACAACTGATATTTTTCACCGTCACCTTTTTCTTTTCGAATGTAAGTTGCTATTATTTATTCCGTTGTCCAGGTATCAACCCTAAGTCACAGACAAGCAATGGACGTCAGAGACGCGTTCGTGAAGGGCATCTACGGGCGTCTCTTCATTTGGATTGTGACCAAAGTAAACGCAGCGATCTTCAAGCCCCACTCCCAGGCCAGGACGTCCATTGGAATTCTCGACATCTTCGGGTTTGAGAACTTCAAAGTCAACAGGCAAGTTCTCCTCACTTGACTCCCTCTCAGAAGAGCTGCTTTGAAAACCTTCGCATTCACGAGTATTTGTATTCAGTTTTAGAAAAATTGTTGGAGATGGCTGTAGAGGTACCTCAGTGCAAAGTCAGACTTGCAGATTTTCATTTGTACTTTTCTTTATTAAAAAATCCCTAATGTCGACACGCTTGCGTTGTTCGGCTGGCGGTATAACTGTAGTTGTTGTACTGAATTTCCGACAGATGCAGATCGACTTGACCTTCGAACTTTGCTATGGTGGACTGTTAATTCTGTTAATTTTTCCTGCGATTCTGGATCAGTAGCTTAACGTTACTTCATGAACGTATCATTTTCTAGAGGGTTGAGGCTGAGCGTTTTTGCTGCACTGCGGTAAGGCAAGGCAATTTTCGTTCGTCTTTTTATAAAATATGGCACGACGGATTTGTATACGAGTGTTCTTATAGGTTTGAAACGCTCAAATTAAGTAAAAATTGAATTGAACGTTCGTTTTTAGTTTCCTCAGGGGACACAGGATAGACAACAGGGTTAGTTCAGTTAGGGTTATGTATCGTATGCTATGGGTACTGGCGTCCCCAGGAGGAACTGTTAAAGTTACGTCAGCTATGGACTGACCTTTAGGACACCTGTCTTTCGGGCCCACTTTGTTCCTTTTAATTTTCACACCTTTTTCGCTATCTCTTTTTGGTTTTCTCTNAGATCATATGTGGGAACACACTTTGTGTACGAATACACTGTTCTCAATCGTCCAAACAAAATGGCCGTCCTCTTCGCTTTCTTTGGATCACATTCCATGTGGACAGGGTGCTTTAAGCTGACGAATAATAATAAATATTTTGCAATCGTTTTTATTTTTGAATAACATGTAATTTGTCCAAGTCATGAAAGGCAGAAAATTATTCATTTGTTAGTTTCTTGAATATACTATTCGAGTCTACTCATCTTCTTCGTATTCAGGTCATTCTACACATGATCAAAGAGAACAATCTATTCACTTGCTTTTCTCTATTGAGAAATGCTTTAATATTTTTAATTTGCAAAAACCATTACCAGAAAAATATATCATGTTTGTCATAAGCAACTTTAGAAGAAGTATCATTTGAGTGTTCTGTTAATTTTTATCAGTAGTATATATAAAATTTTCCGTGTCTCTTTGATCAACTCTTTTTACAAATTCATATTTTTGCAGCTTCGAACAATTTTGCATCAACTACGCAAACGAGAACCTGCAGCAGTTCTTCGTGCAGCACATCTTCAAGCTGGAGCAGGAGGAGTACAATGCGGAGAACATCAACTGGCAGCACATCGAGTTCGTCGACAACCAGGACACCCTCGATATGATCGCAATCAAGCAGCTCAACATCATGGCTCTCATCGACGAGGAGTCCAAATTTCCTAAGGTGAATCGATCTTTCCATCCTGCATTATTTTTATCCTCACATACTGCCTTTTCGATAGCAATCAGTGGTTGTGTGGCCAGACGTGTGATATTTGACTCCATAAACGCGACAACGGAAGCTCAGGCAACGGAAGTTCAGTTAGAGATGCGGTGGTGGAGTAATTTAGCGTGTTAGTGAAAGATGCGGTTGTGGAGTTGTTTAGTGTGTTAGTGAAAGATGCGGTGGTGGAGTAGTTTAGTGTGTTAGTGAGGGATGCGGTGGTGGAGTAGGTAAATGTTAATCCTCATTGCGTGGGTTTCGTCATGTCATCTGTTGTAGTAGGAGATGCTTTCTGCCGGTCAATGAAGTGCTTACAAATTCTACATAATAATGAAGCTTACCGTAAAGGTGTATGCAAATTTGTTCAATTGTAGTTTGGTAAAAAAAATTAATGTTTATTTCTAATGCGAGTTAGTGTATTCTTCGAACCTTTCTCGTACCTACCACCGTGTTTTTTCGTGTAGCAATGATTAATCGATTTCCCAGGGAACTGACCACACAATGCTGCTGAAGCTCCACAAGCAGCAGGGCTGGAATAAGCAGTACTTGAAGCCAAAGTCTGACCTGAACTCTTCTTTCGGCATCAACCACTTCGCGGGGGTGGTCTTCTACGACACCAGAGGTGAGCAAAGGCTTCGCGTCGAATAGCCCTAGCTTGGAAATAACTATGATTTAATGTAAATTTTATGGGATTGATTATATAGATTATATGGGATTATAGATTACAGAGAATTGGGTTGGCTGTGCAGTGGGGCAATGCGTCCAGTATTCTTGCTTCGCTCAGGGAGAAGTTAGAGGCCTCGGGGTCTCAGCGCTCTTGTGATGCAGTGTGCACACACTCACAGCGGTTGTAAGCCACCAACATAGGCGTCTGGTCGGAGCCCTGTTCTTTGACCTGTTGCCAGATCCTTGTTTCTAAGGTCTGCTGTAAAATTTGCTTTTATATTTTTAAAGCAATAAAATTGCGTTTTTGACAATTTGGTTGCAGGTGGGGGGCTTTAATAAGAAATTATGTAGGACTCGTCATGCCTGCATCCAAACTTACCGCACATGTTTTCCAGGTTTCCTCGAGAAAAACAGGGACACTTTCAGCGCCGATCTACTTCAGCTCATCCACAACACTAGCAATAAATTTCTCCAGCATCTGTTCATAGAGGACATCAGTGAGTCATCTTGTTTTATGTGCTTACTCTTTGCTGAAATTGTTATCCGTTTACTGGCATGTTATTAGACATAGAAATGAATGCAATTTGCAAAACTAAAACCTCGCGGTACACACTGATTCATCTGTCGCATCTGCGAGTAATGCATTCATGTCTAGTTTTATTAAGTTCAAACTCATGGAGAAAATTGTGCACTACTGTATTATTATCACTAGCAATTACTTGAAGTTCTTTCATTTCTTGCCTGTTTATTGGGAGCAGTTGGTGTGCCACGGAATAGGTGCTACGTATGTTTGGACACAGTGAGCTGGAACCACGGTGTATTATTATGATTTAAACAAAAGGAGTGTATTATAATTTAAACAAAAGCCGTGTTCACTGAGAGGAATTAGTTCCAGTAATATTCTCGCCTAATTTACCTCACTTTCCCCCCTGAACAATATTATACTTCAACTCAATACTAGGTAGTTGTTTCTCTCTGATGCATATTAACTTGATTTTCCTACCAATGGAACAACCAAAAAAACCTGAACGCCGTTTCGCTTGTGATTGTGGAAAATTTTGTTATAGCTTTACTTGCAACTGCTCTAAAAACATATTGAAAAGTTATTGGTTACGCCATCTCTCGCCCAATGAGGCAACGTTGATTGACAGGGTAAATCGCCATCCAAGCAACGCTAGTTCAGTCGACCGTAAATGCTGGCCCTTGAACTCATGCGCGTTGAGGAGAATGATGTTACTCGCTTTACTAACAACGTAATATTTTTCATTCAGTGTCATGTGTGTGTAAAATTAGGTAGCACTGCAGTTGAGAACATTTGTAAAGCGTGTTTGTACTCGCATCTTGGGTGACGGCGGGCTGACGGTGGTTGTGTTTGTGCAGGTATGGGCTCAGAGACACGCAAGCGCGCCCCCACGCTCTCCGCTCAGTTCAAGAAGTCCCTCGACGCTCTCATGAAAACTCTGGCCAGCTGCCAGCCCTTTTTTATTCGTTGCATCAAGCCCAACGAGTTCAAGAAGCCCATGGTCAGGTTTATTTCCATGCGATGTTTTCCGTGATTCAAATTGTATCAATTGTATCAATGATGTCTATACCCTAGTTTGTAAGGACGCAATGTATTAGCTATTTTAAATTCATCGAGTGCGATAATCCAAATGAAAAATTTCGAAAAATTTATTTTCTTGTTTATCATTCAAATATGAATTTTTCAAAGCTACCTTCAATATCACCTGATAACGATGGTGTACGTACCTGTATTACGTGTACACTTTATCATATTTGCTTTTGTTCTCAGGGATTACCCAGCTTGATGAAATCAATAAAAAAAACACATTTTCGTGCCTCGAATATATGGTTTTTCGTAATAACTGTGACGATGGTATCAATTTTCTGATGCAAAGCTAGAATGTCCCTGCTGAGTGAGCGTCATAAATGGAATAATTAGAGCTGGGTGCAGCTCTACTCTCCATACAACTCAGGAAGCGTGCCGGACTAGCGATTACAGCAGCAGCAGCTGCAGCGTTAATTAACGTTGAACAGATCCTCACCATTCAGTAGTCCAGTCATGAGGTCCAATTTGACATTCCAAGGCCTAAAATATCTTACCAAAGTGGTCTAACTCCGCTGCCTTTTTCAATAATAGCACTTTCTTAATTATTCTGAAGGTGAACATATACATGATCGTTCTCGTACTAGTGAGTAGACCTTTTAGTGTTTTGTTTTTTAATTCGTATTTTGTGCTGCATAGAGCTGTTGCTTCGTTTGTTTGAACAACTTTATTATTATAATTAAAGAATGAAAACTGTCATGGTAACGAATTATGTATTTACTAAGTCTGGTATTTGAACTTTTTTAAGGAGTAATGTTTCTTCACTGGGTCTGAAATAGTTTTCATTAAGAAATTATCACTGACCTACTCGTTAGGTGAAGAGTTATTTTTCTAGTTATTATAATTATTTTCAAAAAATTTTTGTACTATTTACTCCGCTGTTATCTAGATTATCCGAAATGCGTATTCTCTTCGCGTTTTTTTAACTCTTTAATGATGCACTCTAACGTGCAAATTCGCTTCACAGGACCGTACTATTTTCTCATCTCTATTTCGACGTTTACACACGTATTCTGATTGATCCCTGTTTAGGTCGAGAACCTTTTGATTGTATACTTGTAGACATTTTGAGTAACTTCACGAGAGCCGTATGCAATTGTGCTTACAGTTTATATACTCAACTATAACTATTTACTGTCTCGATTGTTCGATTTAGAGCTTTTTCTTTAAAACTAAACTAGTTTTTTCAAGTATTAAACTGATACCATAGGAAATTTTCATCTGTCGTGTACGGTGCCTGACGTAATTGCCTCAATTTTCCCTGCAAATTTCAAGCGGAAGTTGTGTCCAGTCGCTAATCCAATTCATGCCAAATGGCTGCAATTGTTGCTGAGCAAGTGTAGGGTTCGTGACACGACGGCTCCCACTGCCACCGCAGATGTTCGACCGAGAGCTGTGCTGCCGCCAGCTGCGCTACTCCGGCATGATGGAGACCATCAGGATTCGCAGAGCGGGCTACCCCATACGGCACACCTTCAGGGAGTTCGTCGAGCGCTACCGGTTCCTCATCCACGGCTGTCCTCCCGCTCACAGGGTGAGGCATTTTATTTGTAGTTCGCTTGGATGCTACCCAGTCTAACTTGTCGCTGGGCCGCCTATAATGTGAACTTTTATTAACCATCCGGTGGCGAAATCTAAGCTAGACCGGGCGGTCAAAATTCTAGGTTATAACAGGTTGGTGTTCCGGCTAAAAAGTTAGACTGGGTACCATCTTTTGATTGTAGTACTGAAAATTCTGTAATTTAACTAAAAATATTTTTATTCTACGAAAATAATTTTGTTTAGTATGTTACTGTGCTTTTAGGGCTGATTTTTATGCTTTTCTAGCATGAAAGACATTTTGCTCAACGATTTTCTAAACACAAAGCATTGTGTAGTGTTTCAAGTGATCTTAATGCGAAAACTTCGGTGGAAAACATCCCTGGAAATAGCAAAAAATAATTTTCTTTTTTTCGTCGAGCTTGACTTCTAGCAATCAAAAATTTTTTTTTTAGTGGACATTAAGAGGTCCAGTATGTACTCTATGTACGGGCGTAGCTCCTGCAGACGGCTGTCGTTTTTCATCCCTCCTCGGTACTGACGGCTGCAGGAATTATAGAGTTGGCGCGCTTGCGATGTAGAATGTAATAGCTTCTTACTAAAATATGCGGAAAAACTTTGATATTTTTCTTACCAAGCCATTTTAAATATAGTACTAATAAATAATATGTCAGTGTTGTTATATTAAATTTGCTTCGTTTAATTGTACTGGCTGAGTCGACTACGAGACAGCTGGTATTGAGCAGAGCTGTCGCAATTAATGCAGAAGTTTTATTGCATTTATTTCTTTGAAATAAAAAAGCTATTCCATAAAGATATTCTGTAAATTGCATTTGATTCTGTGATTCGGCATGTCGCGTTTCTCGTAAGTCAGTTTTGTCAAGACGCGCCTGAGGCGAAATGTATCTGTCCCATGCGATACATGTGCTGCTCTCAAAGAGGTGTTGTTACGGACTATATTTTATGATGTAACGGTAAATGACCCGCTCTTCTTGAGTGGTTTATGACAGTGCACTTTGAAGTTCCCTCTGGAAAATTCCCGAACCAGTTTGCTATGGCTATCTATTTCGTTTATTTTAATTTTATAGATAAATATTTGGATTCAAATCTCTGGGTTACTTAATTGTTTTGTCAATCCGGTGTGCAGGTAGATTGCTTCGCTGCAACCTCGAAAATATGCCGAGAAGTGCTGGGTAAGTCGGACTACCAGTTGGGGCACACGAAGGTGTTCCTGAAGGACGCACACGACCTCTTCTTGGAGCAGGAGAGAGACAGAGTTCTCACCAGGAAGATCACCATCTTACAGCGCTGCGTGCGTGGCTGGTACTACAGGAGAAGGTCAGTTCTCATCACGAAAACACTTTCGGCTTGAAAATGATTTCATCATTTGCAACTATTCCGTTGTCTGCGTAGGGACAAATACTAATAGTTCTCGGTATTGGGGCAGTTGCTTTATGTGCGATTCGATTTGGGTTCCAAATTTTTAGTCGCAAGTATTTGAAACATGTCCTCATGAGTCAAGATCGCTCGGAATAACTCGGAATAAATATCTTGAGCACAATTCAAATAGTGCATAAAAAATACGATTTTATCGAAGTCTGCCTGTAAATTTACAATTATTGATAATTCTGTTGGATGGAATGAACTATTGAGATTTGGCATAAAGATTGCTGCTCTTATGAACTCTTGCACCAAAAATGCTCAGATTAAATTTTAGGCAAGAAAGACTTGCTTCATGTTGGTATCACAACGAGAATAGGTTATAAATATGATAAACTCTAAAAATTTCAGAATTCTTTTCTTACCAAAACTTCGAGAAGTTTTCACCGATGGAGATTTCAGCCCTAATAACAGATAATGTCGACAGGTATAAGAAGATGCGAGAGAGCGCAATTTTGATTCAGAAGCACTGGCGCGCGTGGGCGCAGAAGCGGCGCTACAAGAACATGCGGGTTGGCTACATGAGGCTGCAGGCGCTCATCAGGTCCAGGGTTGTGTCCCATCGCTTCAGACACCTACGAGGACACGTGGTCGCCCTACAGGTGCAACTGTGCTCCCTTTTTCTTATGGCGTTTTTCACGATAAAGTATACATGAATATGGGGATGTTGCAGTTTTGTTTACAGTATCTCCGATATGACTTCTTTTCAATACGTATCTATGCCTTCCTCATAGCGGGTTCAACTTCATGAACTTTGCCGTATCAATTACCTTACCAGAAACATCACAGACTATCAGACATTTGGTGTGTGTGATTTCTTACGTGTTCCTAAGATAATTTTTGGGTGCAGAATCCAAAAATGTGCGTTAGACTTGATCTGCCATATCTCGGATTTGAAATGTACTGTATTGGCTTCTTATAAAATGAAATTATTTTATAATTGAAATTATGTACATTTTACGCTGTCTCTATTTCTATTCATCCCTCTGTTTAACAGAAAGTAAACTATAAAACGAAAGGTATTCATTTCGCAACGTAAATAAGTACGCATTTATTATTTAGTAACCACAAATTTTCTTTAGTACAATTTTCCTCATTGTAGTCTGCCGGTGCAGTCTCGCTATAAACTCTAAATGGAGGACGGTCTTCATGTAGCAATCTCATATTCCATAATATCGATCTTCCATAGTTCGAATGTCAAAATGGAATCTTTCCCCTTTCTCAATTAAAACAGCCCAAGTATTCTGGAAACTGATCCAATTGGTTGCAATGGTTATGAACCTTCAAACTCATGTTACAACCGAAAGTATGAATGCTCGAAAGCTTGTTTTCCGTTAATTTTACGTAAGTTTTTGATTTGTAGTAGAAGAAATCAACTTCAAGAGTTAGATTGAATTTCATTCATTGATGCCGTTTAATGTGGATGTTATACAGATTTCCTGATCTGTCGGTTATCAAATATTACGGCTTGCAATATATCTACAGTACGGTAATACCAGAAAATGTACGGCACATGATATATACAAAGTATGCCCAACTGGCTAATTGCACTCTAATACAAATTTTATTAATCGTCATTAAAACAATGCACTTCATTCGTCCCAATAATTTTAAAGTTGAAATTTGAAGTGTGTAAGCGTGCCTCCGGAAAGTTGTGTGCGCCCCAGAATGTGGTAAAGAATAAGGTGTGTGTGTGTGGCAGGCGCGGTGTCGGGGGTTCCTGGTCCGACGAGAGCTGGCGCACCGCATGTGGGCGGCGACCAAGATCCAGGCGCAGGTGCGGGGCCTCATTGCGCGCCGCCAGTACCGGCGCCTTAAGAAGCGTGTCGAGGCGGCGCGTCTCAAGGAGCAAGAGGAGCAGGCCCTCAGGAAGCAGATGAATAAGAAAAAAGCCAAGGAAATCGCTGAAATTCAGTACAGGGTGTGTTCAAACTTCTCTTCCATTGTTGGGTTTGCGTTACGGATTATTTTTTGTTGCGGTATGATGAACAGCTTGTCAGCCGAAGGTTTCAGTTCACGTATGTTTTAATAAATATTTGGGAAATTTCTTTGGTGCATATTTCTAGTCTTCCTAAAAATATTTTAATCGTAGTTTATTACCAACTACAGTAGCGTCCAAAATTAAGGAACAAAAAGGAAAACTACGATATTCTGTAGTAAGCGTAGCAAATTTTCCCAAATTTTCACCGACGATGAAAAAATCTTAATTCTCGAACATTTCGCATATTTTCAGGCTGTATGAAAATAAACAAAGGAAATTTTCAAATTGTTTTGTTTTTGAAGTGTGCATAATTAAGGAACAAATTACAAGAAATGCGTGTTAATCTTCATTAATCCGCTTTTCCAATGAAGCAATGTAAAGGTTGAAAATGTGACCGTTGGTTATAATCGCTGCAGTGCGCTAGCCATGTCTAGGAGTTAAGGTGGACTCTTTCGTTAATTTTGAAATCGTGAAGCTAAGAAAAGATAATCACACGATTGAACAAATTGCAGTTAAGGTAAACCATTCGAGAAGTGTTCTCAGCAGGTTTAAACGTTTTTCAAAAAAGGTATAAAAACTGAAAACGTGGTCAATTTTAGTCATTCACTTCTCTGTTAAAAATGGCGATGAAACAATTGCAGAGAGAGATCTCACGCAGTGGAAAGAGAACTTAACTTCTGTGTTCAATTGAGGGGTGTTGGTGTGTCCAGTGAAGAAGGAATGATGATCAAATTTTATGTAACAACTTGTGGTGAGTGGGGTATGTTTTAGAATGATTAGTGTACGCTCAAATTTTATGAAGAAATGTTAAGAAACTTTTTCTCTGAACCATGAACAATGTACAATTTTTTTCATGTAATTCTAGCAGAATTTGTCTACTGAAAAAAATATTTTCGTATTCATTTAACTAATTATTTATTTAATGGTGCTGCACACACATATGTATTAGTGTTTGCTCACCCCGAGCAACATGTGTATATGATCTATATATTTGGTTAACGTTTAGCGCGTTTTGAAAATGCTGTTCGTATTCTTTAACGTATACTTTTTTCGATGTGCTGAGCAAAATCAAATTTTCAAACCTTTTAGATGCTTTTCAACATTTGCTTGCCTAGCACTTTCGTATTATTTCAAGTGCTATCCTTTCACTTGCTGGAAAATAACTTCAAATGCCGCTAGTTGACACTAATAATGTCGGCTTACATACATCTTTTGGTACCCAGGAGCGCATGCAGCTGATGGAACAAGAGGAGGTGCTGAGGGCGCAGAAGGAGCGGGAGCAGCTCGAGCAGAAACGGCAGCTCGTACACGACGTCGAGAGACGCCGTGACGAGCCTGTCGACGACTCGCAGCTCGTCGAGCAAATGTTCGACTTCCTGCCCGATTCGGCGTCCGAGACCCACGTGCCTCCTACCGCTTTCAAGGTTTGGATTTCTTCGCTGGAACAGCGTCATCAAGTTGAGACTCCTGAAATGCTTTGCTACTTAGCGTAGTTTAAAGGTAACGCCTGAGCGGATAGCAGATGTGACGGTCAAAATCTACTCGTCTGAGCGCCTATTCCATTGGGCGAGATATTTGAAACGAAAGTACAGAATAGTCGCTTGTAAAATATTGAAGTTAACGGATAATCTCTCCTTCCAATTACGCTGTCAATCAATGATTCAACTGAACATTTTTTCAATTAAGAAAACAATTGTTATTGTAAAAGTAGGAGGATCATATAGGGTTGCTAAATTAACACGAAAAGTTGGTCTCTTTGTACCATTTCAAAACGATGTTTGGTTAATGAACGTGAAGTTCTTCACGCTTTCTTCTTTCATTGGAGGGTACCAGCGCACACCCGCATCTTGTGTCGCACGTAACCAATGTACGTGTTGCCTCAGGACCTGCCTGCGCCCGGACGCGGTTCCCCGTCAGCAGACGACGTGATGACGGCGCTGCCTCAACCTTCCACCGAGCACGACGAGGACCTGTCCGAGTACAAGTTCCAGAAGTACGCCGCCACTTACTTCCAGGGCAACGTCAACCATCAGTACTCGCGCAAGCAGCTCAAACAGCCCCTGCTCAACCTCCAGACTCAAGGCGACCAGTTGGTCAGTGGTTGACATTTTAAATTAAAACCTCACTTGGAACGTAAGATGATTATTGTCGATTTTCATGTGTGCCGAGAATAAGTGTGTGAAATGAGAAGACGGATAAACCATTTAATGATATCTCATTAAGTTTCTGCATTTTTAAATTTAAAAACAGCACCATTGCAACCAGTTAACGTTTACGTTGTGTATTCCAACGCCTGATTGTTTCATATTCATCTTGGTGTTAAGGTTACGATTAGTTGGGTCAGCTTAGTGTTTCAACCTTAAAATTTCGGTGATCCATTCCAACGCTCTTTCATTTAATGTATTATTAATCAATTCCAGGCGGCCATGGCTCTGTGGATCACGATCCTGCGGTTCATGGGCGATCTAGCGGAGCCGAAGTACCACATGATGGACCGCGATACAACCTCCGTCATGTCGAAGGTCTCCGCCACGCTCGGCAGAAACTTCATCAAAAGCAAGGAGTTCCAAGAGGCACAAATGATGGGCATTGACCCAGTTAGCGAGGTGAGCTCGTACATTCTTTCTAATTATCCAGCGGTAGGTATGATACCAGCAGTCAATGTGCAGCTGGCAGCTAGTGCAATGCGCTTTTATCGAGTCTGGCGTACATGGCAAAATTCTTTTATTCGTTCAAGTAAGGGGAAATATTAGGATTAGATTTAAACAAGATTTGTGACTGAATATTCTCCAGCGGCAGTTGACTTTCTCTTTATTTTTACTCTGTATTGCTTCAGGTGGCCACAGTCAAAAATTCTCTGTCATCAACTTTCGTTATCTTTACGTCGCCATCTTGTTGCATTATCTAGTTATTATTTTCCTGGTCATGAAGAGAAAAGTTCACTTCATAGTTATTATCGATGAGATGAACCTTCAGGGATAGATTATTTGAGTCTTCGCTTTAATTTAGTGCGCATCAGACCGTCGCCAGGTGTATTTCCTTAGGGACATGGCCAAGTTTTAATGAAGAGTTCTTTCGTGTATGGTTTTTAAAGTAACACGCTATTCCAACCGTGTTTAGGAGTAAGTTAGGGTGATCCTCTAATTTGTCTCAAATAATGAATGATGTCTTTGTAAGAGTACTGCCGTGGCAGAAGTATACGATACGAGTAGTTCAAACGCTAACGTCATAAAAAAACATGATAGCATCTCTTGCAGGAGTTAGAAACATCTTATTTTAGTTGGTATACTATGCCTAGCTCAATCATTGAGCAAATTCTCGAATAAAATTTATGTGATAAATATTATCCACGGAATTTAGAGTTTATTGCTGGCTAGTTCCGTGTACCTGTAACTCAAAACAAGAAATTGCGTATTTCTCCCCAGAAGAATCGTTCAATCCGCCGCAAGCTGGTATCGTTGACGCTGAAGAGAAAGAATAAGCTGGGTGACGACGTAAGACGACGTCTCCAAGACGACGACTACTCGGCAGAGAGCTACTCGTCTTGGCTGGAGTCTCGACCCACCTCCAACCTGGAGAAGCTGCACTTCATCATAGGCCACGGCATTCTGAGAGCCGAGCTAAGGTCTTACTTTCAAAATTGGAGACATTTTTATTTACTTTCGCTCGCTTAGATGCAGTAAGCAGAGGGTAGACTCAAGTTATATGGTTTGCCTTGCAAGATAGGCTCTCTATTTCTTTTAGTTTAATCGCATTACCAAAGAATACGTAGTTGAGCTTATACAGTTACACAATAATCGTGAATTAAAGCGATTTCATTTAGACCTAATAGCATATTAAGCTTTTTGTGGAGGGCGTGATGAGCTGGCTCTGGAAACGAAAGTCATTCACAGAAAAATCAGATGTATTCTCACAATCCTGTAAACCTGTCAATGGGTGTTGACATCATATGACGTCCGCTAACGTGGTTGTTGCATTCACACGGTCGCTGTCGATTGCACATACCGTGTGAGTGCACCGCCGGCCACCTGGGCAGAGACCATTAACAGGTTAATTAAGTTACCTCCGGTACGAGTATAGCTAGGCCTTCAGGATTTTTCTATTGTGCCCACGTTGCTTTTTCCAATTTTCATGTTTTCTTTGCTGATTATTCTTTATCTTGCCTTCCTCGTTTTGCTTAATTTACTTTTTCTACGCGCATGGAATCTTGTGTGGGAACATACCTGTACGTTGATTCCACGTTTTCCTTCGTCCATACTAAATGGTCTCCTCTTTTAGCTCTCTTGAGATCGCCTTTGGTGTGGCTTGGGAACCTTGAACTAAATAATAATAATAATAATAATAATAATAATAATAGTAATAATAATGATTTCCTATTATCTATATATTTTCATGATCATCTTTGTGTGGAAAAATTTTAGTCTTAT